>JAVJIX010000002.1:13002500-13037500 GCA_036785185.1 Paratrypauchen microcephalus | reverse complement strand
TATATCTAACAGCTATCCAGGGGGATTCAAGCAGGTCACAGCTGCTCAACTTCACCAAAAAGATCCTAAAGCTGTAAGTTTAGCTTTATATATATATATATATATGTGTGTGTGTGTGTGTGTGTGTGTGTGTGTGTGTGTGTGTGTGTGTGTGTATATATATATATATATATATATATATATATATATAATTTGCCTTTTTCATATTTGTCTTTTTTCAACCAGATAGTGAAGTTAGCAGTTTATGGCATGCTGCCTAAGAATCTACATAGACGCACCATGATGCAAAGATTACACATTTTTGCTGATGATGTAAGTATCAGTTATCTTTGTTTTGGGCCTATTTTATCTTAAAGTTTTTACTTTTTAACTTTTAGGTTTTGCCGGATGACATAAAGGCCAACTTGACAGAAGAACTTCCTCAGCCAAGAGAAGTCCCACGGAAACTCAGTGAATACTCTCAAGAGGAGATAGAAGCATTCCCACGACTTTGGACACCGTAAGTAAACAGTCATTTCAAGTCTGATCATAATATACAAAGGAAAAGGCTTGATGCTTCATTTTGGTACCACCATGAAAAAAACATGCATACAATACAATGATATTTTTAAAGCAAAATTGTTATAGCTATGACTAGTTCTCAAGACCATTTTAAATCTGTCCTATTTGCGTTTTTTTTTAAACGATCAAATGACACTATTTAGTATGAATTGTTAATTCTAGCTGCAACTGTTTTATTAATCCAGAGGGTGGTGCTGTTGAGCTACAACACGTTCATTACCATTTTGAGTGGCTGAATATGTTGAATAAAATAAAGTGATATATTCCTATTTAATAACGTGAAATTATTGCTGTAAATTAGTAGTCTTAATTTGGCACTATACAAATGTGTGCCATTATTCTGGCAGTGGTCCAGTGCCTGTAGTTTACTCAAGCAGCATCAGTGTGAATGTGGACACAACCCATGCCAGCTCAATGACTCAACTTATGAGGGAAAATAAACATTTTGTCATGATAAATAGGGGACATTGTGACACAATAGATAATATTGTCATGCGTGACTGAATTATCACTAAAAATGGCTTGCCTCTCAACTTTCACAACCTAAGACGTGTTCATTTATTTCTATTGTTATAGTGTTGAGAAAAGTTGTTGTGAAGTGTCGCCCCTAAGCCTTTTTCATTATTCCTGACTGGACAGTCATTCCCTCTCTGTGCTGTGAAGGCATCAGTAACGTATTGTAATGATATTCATGGTTTTTCTGGGTCTAATATTTTCCTGGTTGAGGGCTACCCTGACACTGTGACCCTTGGTTTTCTTGTCAAGATGAAAAGACACTTCTTTGCATCTTGTGCCAAGCTAGAAGCTGAACACGGACTGGAACAGTGCTAGAGACTTTCTGACTCACAATGTCTTAATTTCACTACTTATATTAGCATGGATTTCAGCATGAACATGTAATTATAGTATTCCTGTTGTTTACACAGTATTCCTGTCCTTTGATGTTTACATTGTTCGGCAATGGCTTTTCTTTGATTCACACAGCTTGTCTGCATTATATTCTGTGGCTGTCAGGCTGTGTGCCAGTGATAAATGAGCCACTTTTTATTGTTTACTGGTCCAATCTCCTCAGCCAATCAGTGCATCTTCTCACACCTGTCACTGTGTGGTCATCAAGGTCGAACTTACTGTTTTTGTTTTTTAGATTAGCTGTGGTTTAGTTAGTATTCACACGCACTTTTGTATTCATTTGATTAATCAGTGCATGTACATGAGAGTGAGAATGCTTTTTGAGGTTGTGATGGGGATTTGAGCTGTGCTTTTTATTAAATATGCGCTTGATATTCTCTCAGAAACCTTGAAGTAAAAGAAAAGATCAGAGATTGAAAGACCCATGCTCCTTTTCTGCAGCACAGCCAACAATGTAAACATGCTGTTGTTGATAGCAGCGCTATTACACTTGATAACAACAGTTTCTTCATGTCAAAACCAATACCCTGATATTATCAGTCGTTTGCTATCTTAGTTTGAAATTAAATAAGAGAAAATACACAAAAGGGTGCTGTTTCTAGTTTAATTTAGGAAAACCAACGATAAAATCTGTCTGCTTTCTTATCTATCATTTATCTTTTTTAACTTTTACCTTTTGTTGCTTGTTTTATGTTGTTTTCTTCACAGACCTGAGGATTATAAAATGAAATGAAGTTGGATGCTGCCACATGTAATACCTTTGTTTTTGGTGTTTCTTTAATATTTATGTCTCAAATAATATTGAATAAATATCCTCCACATGTTAATCTCAGCTAGTGTGATGCTTTGTGTCAGTTCAACTACATACAACAGATTTGGCTGGAGAAATGTGTCATTATTTCATGCACTTCTGGTTGAGCTCATTGACTGGTTGATGACTTACTACAACTGTCACACTGTGAAATCATACACTACCAGGGACAGATGGTGCTCACCCATATTGTTTTCAGTTGACTTCACTTATCTTGAGCTCTCATTTAAACTTGGTCTTTGGTTGGAAAATGTGTTATGAGGCAGCTCAGCAGTCTTCTATAAATCAAATCTTTTTGTGTGAACTATAAAACAGGTTCATTCAATGTTTTACAATCCTGTTACGATCTTTTATTCTCAGTGTTGTTTTTAGTTGTTTTTTCACAGCTCAAGTTAAAGCACAAACATATTTTGTATGATATTTTTATTTGTTAAAAAAACAACAAAAATAAATAAAAAAATATGAGACTAAATGTGAATGAGACATTTACTATACTGTTAAACAACATTGCAGTGCAGTCCTTTTAGGCTTCAGAAAACTGGTGAGCCAACACCACCACAGTGAGCAGGCCTGACTTTTGCATTAAAAGTCTGATTTGTTTTTCTTTTAAATCCAAATACTGCTTTGAAATAATTAACAAAAAATATACAAAATAAAAATAATGGTTGTTATAAATTATTACAAAGTACATCTAAAAAAAAATGCAAACTAAGTTTTTAAGTGGAGGGTCAGAAACCTCTTTTCTCCATGGAGGTGTCTGGCTTGTCTGGAATATTCTACAAAATGGCATAAAACAATCTCTGGTGACAAGCAGTATGTCTCCACCAAAACAAGGTATTTTTTGTAATTAAAAAAAAATACAATTAAATATGTTTAAACCACACTGCAAAACATTCCAGGCAAAGCAAAAACATCATTATAGAGACAAGAAGGTGCCATTTATCCGCCAAAAAAAAAGTTACATGGTACATCTTTAACAATACTGTTCAGTGAAAACAATCCATGATGAAACAATCCAGTTTCTTTATAAAATGTATCCTGTACATTTGTTTATCCAATCATATGTAACACTTAAAATCTCTTAGTTACATAAAACCATAACTTGGCAAGTTACACACTCAATGGTTGGCTTAAGGAACACATGCAACTTTACCAATTATTTCAGAAACCTGCAGAGAGATGGACAAAATGCTTGTACAATATTACTGGATGATGCAGACATTTATCAGGCACTTTATTCCCCCCTTCATAAAATGCTCATATTAGAGTTTATTTAAGTCTATTTACACAGTTTGAGCAGGTTGAATACAAGACGGGGGAGCACTTTGGACAAGACCTTTTGTATTTTCTTTTCTGTGTTGTTATGTGTAGTCCTCATACATTTAAGAAAGTCTATACTTCTCTTTTGAATCCTTGCTCATCGCTCTCCTCCATTACCTCCACATTGCTGCTCTCCTATTTCCCAACGTCCCGCGGAAATCTCTGGGCCACCCCAGGCGACCTCAGCTCCACGTCCTCCGAGTGGGTGGGGCCGGAGTGGTACGCTTGGGGAGGGGCCCGATGCAGTTGTGGGTAATACTGAGGAGGATATCCGCGGTAATAGGGGTCCTGCTCCTCCTCTTCCTCCTCTTCACCCTGGTCGTTGTTGTAACCCACCGCTGCAGGGTTGTAGGGTTGGTTGTATGGTTGGTAGCCACCGTGAGGCAGCTGTTGGACTGGTTTCATGGGAATATTTGGGTCATTTGATCAGTATGATGGATAGTCAAAAGAGCAGCCAAACAAAATGCAAACTTCAAGTGCATATAACAGGTTAGATTACTAATTTCATTAAAATGTTACATAATTATTTAAGATTTAACACAATTTTACCTAGGTTTTCCTTATTTAACCATTTTGGTGCATTTATTTCCCCCACAAACTGTCACTTGACTGAATATTTACCACCGGTACTTTCACACAAAGCAAGTAATAATTAGAAAACAAAATAAACCTGTCATATGCACTTCAGGGTTAAGCTGCAAGGAGTTTTGTTTTAGTTTACAGAATATAATAGGCAAGACTTAAAAGAATGCACTAGATTTGAATTATTAGCCCTGGACAGCTTAAACTCTCTTATCTTGCCCATTTAACAGTTGAAAATAGTAGTCTGGAATTGTGCGTGAGCAGATTTGAGCCCCTTGATAACATCCATACGATTATGTTAGTTGAGAAGTAGGTTAATGAAGCTGCATTTTATTACTGGAAGCTCACAACTGGGTCACATAAAGACAGCATCTTCAATTTACAGATGAAGCTAACCAATATTTAGTTGATTCATTAAGCTCTGAAAGATGAGCTTAACTGCAAATAGCTGTAAACCTCAAACATGGGAAGGCTCCAGTGAAGCAGTGTGTATTTCTGTCTTTGTTGACAGATGGCACTGTGATCAGCCACAATGACTGAGGCATTGTGGGGAGTGGTTCACACTTGAGGGAAAGTGAGTGAGTTTATCCTTTTTTTTTTGTCTTGGAGGCTGTCATATGAAGCAAGATCAACAAACCAAGAAACAGCCTGGATTTCAGCAGAAATGGCAGCAAACATGCAAAAGATAGTCAGACGTTGTAGAGCAAAAACTGCAACTTAAAATAAGCACATACAAATGTTGTGTCTTAATTTGTTGCATAAAAACCTCTTTTTTATGCAAAGCAAGCTTAAGCAGTGGGAATAATGTGAAGATGTCTCCCGTGTACAAAGCTGCTGCAGGGATTAGAGGTTAAGCACCAGGGTCAGGAGTAATTACCCATCCCAAGAAATATGGACCTCTTGAGGGAATGCAAAAGTCTGTCAATTTCCTCAGTTTTCAGTCATATTTACAGAGGGAGGGTGGAGGAGAGGAGCACACGAGGTGAAGGGGCTACAGTTGTTCTCAGTAATCATTCCCATAGTCCTGTTGACCTGAGTCACACAGAGACAGAGCAAAGGAAAGAAGAAGGAAATGTTAATAATCCAATGACAACCCAAACATTACAAATGCACTTTCACATGCTAGTTTCACAAATTAGAATGTATAATGCAGAAGAGGGTTGTACTTAGTAATTTACTTAAGTTACTCTTTCCCCTATAAGTCAATTGATACTAGCGTTAATACTAAATGATTTGAGCATTGTGTTTCTTGCACTGCTCCTTCAGATATGATTTAGTTTTTTTTCCTTTTCTGTGGCCTATCCTTTGAAAATTACAGGTTTTATGCATTACTTTTACAAAATTTTGTTCTAACAATTACTTCAGATGTCCAGTGTCAGACAATTGCCCTTACTTGAGTAAAGTAAATAATGTACTATATAACTATTCTTACTTGGGTAGTTTTTGACTTCTCAACCCACCTCAGAGTATAAGTAGTATGTAACAATGCACATTTAATTTGTAAATAATAGAGTAAATATATTGATTTAAAAATAAATAAAAAGTGTCACATATATCCAAAAACATAAAATGCATAGTAAGTAAACAAATCAAATTCAAATAACACTGAATGATGTCTTGTGGGTGCACTGTTACAACCTTAATTGCAATGTTGCTATAGTGCTGAAATGTATTGGATTTAAGTTTCTCTTTGCACTGAAGAAAGCAGAAAACTATAAATCCTACAAACAGCCTTCAATGAGAAACGTGCCTCGTGAGCAAAACAAGGAAACATATTACCCACAACTGCAGTGGCACTCACATTATAACACTCCCCACAAAAAACTGCAACCACACTGTCCTTCCTATGCTCTCTTTCCTATTGAACGGTTCCTTTTAAGTGCCCAGAGAGACACCATCACAGCCAATATGTGTTTTTTTGTCTTTTTGTAGTATATACAATTGTTTCTATCTTCAGTCTGCAACACTTCACGAAATGTGGTGCTTTCTAAACTCCCTCAAAACGATCTCTTTGGCTTTGTGACAGTCATGACTTCTTAATATAAACTGAACTAAAACAGGACAACCTTTGATTTCTCTAAGAGCCTTTTGTCAACAGTAATATTATAATACATTTAAGAGTCTGGTATTTTTTGCACTTCTGCTTACTTACATAACAGCCTGATATGATGACAGGCCATGTTATGACTGGCCAGGTTATTCTATTATTTTATGCTGGGAAAATATAGACCAAATATTTAGTTTTATTCAGCTTCTGGGAACAAAAATCAGCACTTTTACCAAATTTCCACCAAAAATTTCAATTTCATCAAAGCCTACATTGGTTCATACATCCTAATCATAGACTGTATATATAAATGGACATAGCTAACGCACTAGTCGGTGTGTTCCAAATAGGAAGTTCGGATGTGGGCGCATCTGGCTCCTACTAACCTTGGCTCCCATTGACTTACATTGGAATATTGTGGCCCCTCTCTCTGTAACTTGTGCTGTGAGTCTCGTCATTTTGGTCTTAAGATGTTCGTATTAACCTGCTCTACATAATCCTGTTTTTATTGTTTTTTTGTCAAAAAAAAATCCTATTCATAATATAGAGCCTGGCTCCAAATTCACTTTTGTAACCACTAGCATCTAAAGCTTCATTTGAGTGGCACCGCTTGTGACGTCACACTTACTTAGTTCACTTTTTATACATTCTATGATCCTAATACTCACCTCCAACATTGTAGCCCATACAGGAGTTTGGATCACAGTATCCCGGGGTTCCGGCCTGTCCCGAACTGCCTGGATTTCCTGGTCGACCAGGGGTCCCTGGGCTGCCGGGGCGACCTGTGGGACCTTGGCTGCCTGTTCGCCCTTCACCTGGCACACCTGTAAGATCAGTTTAATTATTTAGTCAATACAACAACTTATACAAAGGAAAAATAGGAAGGAATCATATATTTAAAAAAATTGACCATTGCTCTTATGAGCCAAAAGCCTTATGAGTTTCCAGTTGTTCTTGAACTTTGCATTGCAATACTGGTATTTCACTATTGTGGGACAAATAACCATTTTCTTATCTTTCTTATATTTTAAATTCCTTACAACACAGTCCCCCAAAAATGGAGAAAGAGGTAGGTGTTGGTCCATGTCATTTTTGGATAAAGGAAAGAATGGTGGCTGAGTTTAAGTGGTCAAAGAACACCGGTTTTCAGGTCAAATTCAGCCGAAGTGTTTTTCTTTTCTGTGTCCTCAGAAGGAGCAGCCCCTTCAGGACAATCGACACAAATACCAAATCAATATTTTGGAGCTATTTCTGTTGCCAAACATTATTCCCATTTCTGAAGAAAACCACAGGTAAAGCCAGCGGCACAGACCCTTTCCCAAAAAACATCTTTCTCAAATATTGAACACTTTTATTTGTTATTTGATCAACAAGAAGTTTCCGAGGAGTGATGTCAGTTTGTGTGAGTATTGATTACACAAGTGTAAACAGGAAAAACTCAACACATTTTCATAACACAACCTTCTCTGGACTGCACACAGGGAAATCAATACCAAGGCTTATATTCATGGTCCAAAAGCCTCACTGGTTTTGCTTTGACAGAATAAAACCCATGGTGCGTTTCAATTCTGCAGATGAAATCAAATTACTGGTTACATGCGTTTGGTCTTTCTTGGCTGAAAATATGAGGAAAGCTTGTTTTTTGTAACTCAATAAAACACTTCAGAATTGTATAAGGCAACAACAGCAACTAAAACTGAATTTGTACACTTTATCTAAATGATATTAGAGTGTATTTTACCTGGGGGTCCTGGTGGTCCTCGGGGGCCTTGGTTGCCCACACCTGGATTTCCCCGATCTCCTTTCTCTCCAGGTGGACCTGAGCACATGACACATTAGCACGTTACTAAAGACATACAGCACTATCATCTGTATGGATATCGTTAAACATAAGAAAACACAATTAAAACTGACCAAATGTGTAATAAACCAAGTGTGACTCATGGGGTAATTACGATGACCTCATGGAGTAGTTTATGTACTTGGTAACCACAAACTAGCATTACTTTTGGGAATTATATATTTAAAAATAGCCACACAATCCTTAATAACAATTTAAATAGTTAAATAAACCAAAAAAATCTTTATATTTACATCATTTGATATAAAATTAAATCAGTTGCAAGAGAGTGAACTAGTCAGTATTCCTGTCAAGAAAGGTTTTATTTCTGAATAGTCTGAATTAATAACACTTCTCGTTAAATAAGCTCTACAGATTCAGCACAGTGGTTTCATCTCAGCCCATAAAACATGTAATAAATGTGGGTGTTGGGTTTGTGGTCGAGCAGCAGCAGATTATGAATGTTACAGAAGAGAATCAAAGGTCTGGACTCTTGCTGGACATTTGTCTGCTTTCCTCTGTGTTTTGTGCAGCTCAATACTTCTGTGTGGGTTGTGTGTTTTTGCAATGAGTAAAGCTGCTCTGAAGGCTGAATGACCTCACGGATATTGAGCTTACTGTCTTCTGGCCTGGACTGGACCCCTTGGGAGCTCAAATATAACTGAGTATGTCTACGGGGTCACAGAGAAGGCCAGAGATAAATAAGCTGCAAACAACAGGGATATCCAGCTGAACAGACATGTGGTGGGCAGACAAATGTTATGTTTGAGATCTTCATAAATTATTCCTCTTTTTGAAAAACAACATGCCATCACAATAACAAATCTATCTAAAACAAAATTATGGGGATGCTCCCCGGGTCAAATATAGAAACAACTTCTCCTGTGCGAGATCAATAAAGGTCAAACTTCTAATCCTTGACCACTGTAAGGCGCTTTGTGCTACAATTTTGTATGAAAAGCGCTTGATAAATAACAAAGTGTGTTTTATTGCTGTGGTAATAAAATAGCATGTTTTCTTAAAGGTCCCATGACATGGTACTTCTTGATGCTTTTATATGGCTCCTTAATGGTTCCCTAATACTGTAAATGAATCCTTCATCAAAATCAACACTCACTGCATGAGATATGACTCTGACAGTCTTCATGAGGCTAGATATGTGTCTAAAATGCTTTATTGTGGGTGTTGCTGCTTCAGTGCAAATGAGAAGGACAGAGAGATTGGCTAAGGAGCGGGGGGGGCGGGTTTCCCCCGCTGGAAGCGCAGCTCGTCTCCTCTCTTCCGTGTTTAACACAGGAAGACAGATGGGAGACTTTGCAATGAAAAAAAGCATATTTACACAGAAAATAAAATTAAACCACTGGTATTTCAGAGGTCCAGAGGGTCGGGTAAGGGACTTGCGAGCCTAGAAACACTCGGACGTGCCTCCAGGCAAATAAAAAAACGCATTTCGCATTGCGTAGCGCATTCACAGTCCAAACTCTATGGGCGGGATATACAGGGACGCTGAGCGGAGACAGAGGGAGGGGCTGGAGCTGCATTTGCCGATCTGACGTCAATCAGGTGCCTTGTCCGAACTCGCCCGTTTCAACACTGGTTTTGTGTAACGCAGAAAAGGACCGCAAATGCTCAGTTAAGACATTTAGCAACTTTTAGTCATGGGGGGGCTAAACAGGGTAGGGGAGCTCACATTAACATTCAAAAACCTCAGAAAGTGAAAATTTCATGCCATGGGACCTTTAAATACATATGATGAACATGATTTACAATTTAAATAGTATATTTGTATCTATTTCAGTGTAATGTTTCCTTGCTGATATGAGGGATTTTATGAGGACCCTTCCCCATTCAAAAGATATATATTTTTTACTTGAATTGGGTTATTGCTATCACAACTGAGGACCGTTGCATGCCATATCCTTCAAATTCGGAAGGAATTCTTATGCCTGAAACCCATGAATAAATCACTTCACATGGTGTTGTACGAAAGTTAGGAGTTCCCCTCTAGTGCCAAAAAACAATAAAAACTCTGCCAAAAATAAACTTAATCTTTCATATTTTCAACCATTTGTACTGCTACTATTGTGACAGGCCTCTCTAGACACCGGTGGATTATTCCAGTGCCTCACCTCTCTCTCCTGGTCTCCCGTTCTGTCCACTGGTGCCGGGGAAACCAGGCCTGCCGGACGGACCCTGCTCTCCCTGTGGTCCCGGGGGTCCTCTTCTGCCTGGTTCTCCCGGAGGTCCAGGAACTGTCCGCACTGACACTGAGGCCTGGGGGATCTGGTTCAGAATGGAGTTATACCGGGACAGATGGCCTGTGGTAGGACATAGTGCATAACTGAATTAAATTTAAAAAAACAGGTGGATCAAAGCACATTACTGAAAAAGAATATAAAGGTCAAATCCAAATCCACTTTAAATATAGAACATTTTATAAACACTCAGTTTCCAAAGTGCTGCACAGAGACAAAATGCTCTTATTAGTCCTAACACAATAAAACCAAATAAAAGCAAAACCCCAAAATAGCAATAATTAAATACAATTTTTTTAAAAGACACAGAAGATCACACAAATCATGCAGTGTCAAAAGTTTAAAACACTCCACTATGGGGCTATTCAGACACGGGAGGAGAAGACATGTTTTTGTATTAGACACACACTGGAGACTTTTGAATAAAACTTACTCTGGATGAGTTGTTCACACACTTGTCGGGCGATGGCACGGATGGCTGCTTGAGACTGAACATCTCCCTGAAACAAAACACAGCTCTTAGAAAATTACTCACTGCAGACTCACTCCCCATTTAAAACCACAGGAGCAAACAACCAGACCAGTGCTGGACAAAATGTTGAATGTGGTCTGAAAAGCACCGTATAAAGTCAGGCATGTGTCAAGTTAGACTACCCATGTCACTAAAATATAATTACATTGAAGATTATACAAAAAAATCTTCATTGTTTGACAATTTTGGTGATGTTTATAATTTTGCTTCCTGGTTTGAGGCAGCAGTGTGTAATTTACACACTAGTTTTTCTTTAACAAATAAAAATATATCATAATACCTTTAGTTTGTTAAATAAATGTTCAAACTTAAAAAACAATTAGTTCCCTGCATGTAAATTGTCCCTGGATGGAATTTTATGTGTTAATGGCATTCATAGAGGGATCTTGTTTTTTCATCAAAAGAGTGATATTTATACATGAAAATGCCACAAAGTTAGTTTAAAGACTCATGCTTTTATCTTAAATTAACTTTTTTTGTTAATACTAGTGTCAAAATATTGTACAGTGAACCTAATCCATAAGCCTGTACTGGATCTGCAAAGAAAAGATGAAGTCTTTGAAATGGCTCGAATGTACTCGAGTGCACTGCAGCTTCTATAAAACAAACTGTAAAACCTTTTTCACCACAGTAACTATATTTCCAGTGCAAAACAGAACAGTAAAACATGATTTGTTAAAAACAGGGCTGCAGTGGAACGACTTACTCTTTCTCCTTTATCACCTTTAGTACCAACAGGACCCTAGGACATAAAGCACATAGAGAAAAATTTAATTAACACATTTGTGTACATAGAAACAATTAAATCCCTGCCCAGTCCATTTATTATACCACTTAGAATTGTACCATACTATTGCAGGTCAAAAGTGGAAAAAATGCATTTACACAGACATTATTGCTTTATCTGATTTTACTTTTAGATAAGTCAACACCTTTGCCTCACAAATGAAATTTGTATGCCTTGAAAACACAGTGGAGCCTGGCCCTCTGACATTGCACGGCAGTAAAACTCTTAGATGAATATCAACCCATAACACGCCCCCAACCTGCCAAGCACATAAACCCAATGAACGCATATCAGAGTTCAACACACAAAGGCAAATAAAAGACAAATATTTCCACACCACAAATGCAGCACTGATATGAAAAATATATCGGCCCAACACACTCATAGCTTTTGAATGAGCTCCTGTTTATCTTGGGTGCACATGTCCTTGACTATTCACTACATGCCCGTGTGCTCAAGTAGAAGTGTTTGAAGAGGTTCACAGGGGTGTTGTGTTTCTTAGTCAACCTTATCATGAATATTACATTGGGGATGAAATTGTGTCTGCCAGTTTTAACTTCTAGGTCTCTCCACAGTAAATGTCTTCTGCCCAGGTCTCCTCTATGTTTCTGTTTTAGTTTCATTCATCTTTCTGGGCGCATAAATGCCTATTTCTTATCAAAATGACATGGGAAAATCATATAAATCTGCAATGAAAACATATGTGAGGATGGAAGACAACATGAACCATATTTATACAGGCAGCTCCAGAGTTTTGTGTGAAGAATGGAGACACTTGCATCTGAACATTATCTTTAATTAACAAATGAAATTAAATGTTTAAATCACAGATAAAAGTTTTTCAGCTGTTGGGTTTGAAGTTATGTTACAATTAAAGTACTAAAATTACCAAAAAGTTTTGTTTATGTTTATTGTGGATCTTCATTAGCACAGTCATTGAATTTATGTACTCAACTCATAAATATGATCAATTTCAAATTCAATACGTTGTTGTTCTCGCATTCTCTCCTATTGTAACTGGAATAATGCTTGTTCCATTGTTAAATCTTGTTTCTAGGCTTCCAAATCAAGAGAAATACTGCTTAATTAAATGCTTCACTATTTAAGATTGGCATGCTTGCAGTGCCGAGAGAAACAGTTGGATATGTATCTTGTGAATCATAATTTCAGTAGCCACCACTTCCTGTATTGTTGCATTTTCTGAAACTAATCTGTAACATTTGTGTCTGTCTGAGATTCTCCGGTGATTTATAGCTCTCCATCTTTGTGCCAGACTTTGCTGTTGGATGACAAGAGCTGACCCAAGAACAGATTACATGTCCCACAGCCCCTACATCAAAGTGTCATCTGTTGCTCATATATAATCTTTGAAACATTTTCCTTGTTATGTATTTTTATAACTTTGTATTTCTAACCAAAAAAGTGTAAGAAAGAATGTCACTAATCTAATGCCACACATAAGCCCCTATTAAAAATTTGGACATTAATGGAATGATGGAGGATATAAGCAATAAAAACATAACAACATAAAACCCGACATACATTTTTGAGAGTCTATGGAGCTCAATAGTCCCACCCACTTTGAATTATGCTCTGCAAAATTTCCATTAATTTTTCCCATAGACTTTTCAAAAATTTACATACTAAGAGTTCAGATGCACCACAGATGCTAACCAGCTACCTCCATCCATCCATTTCCTTCCGCTTATCCAGGGCTGGGTCACGGGGGCAACAGTCTAAGCAGGGACTCCCAGACTTCCTTCATCCCAGACACTTCCTCCAGCTCGTCTGGGGGGACCCCATGGTTCCCAGGCCGGGAGACATAGTCCCTCCAGCGTGTCCTCGGTCGTCCCTGGGGCCTCCTTCCGGTGGGACATGCCTGGAACACCTCCCGAGGGAGGCGTCCAGGAGGCATCCGGAACAGATGCCCAAGCCACCTCAGCTGGCTCCTCTCCACGTGGAGAAGCAGCGGCTCTACTCCGAGCTCCTCCCGTGTGACCAAGCTCCTCACCCTATCTCTAAGGGTGCGCCCAGCCACTCTGCGGAGGAAACTCATTTCGGCCGCTTGTATCCGCAATCTCGTCCTTTCGGTCATTACCCAAAGCTCATGGCCATAGGTGAGGGTAGGAACGTAGATTGACCGGTAAATTGAGAGCTTCGCCTTTTGGCTCAGCTCCCTCTTCACCACAACGGTCCGGTACAACGACCGCATCACTGCCGACGCTGCACCGATCCGCCTGTCAATCTCACGCTCCATCCTCCCCTCACTCGTGAACAAGACCCCGAGATACTTGAACTCCTCCACTTGAGGCAAGGACTCTCCACCCACCCAGAGAGGGCAAACCACCTTTTTCCGGTCGAGAACCATGGCCTCAGATTTGGAGGAGCTGATTTTCATCCCAGCCGCTTCACACTCGGCTGCGAACCGCCCCAGTGCACATTGGAGGTCCCGGTTTGATGAAGCCATCAGGACAACATCATCCGCAAACAGCAGAGATGAGATCCTGTGGTTCCCAAACCGGATCCCCTCCGGCCCCTGACTGCGCCTAGAAATTCTGTCCATAAATATAATGAACAGAACCGGTGACAAAGGGCAGCCCTGGCGGAGTCCAACATGCACCGGAAACAGGTCCGACTTACTACCGGCAATGCGAACACAGCTCCTGCTCCGGTCATACAGGGATCGAACAGCCCTTAACAAAGGGCCCTGAACCCCGTACTCCCAGAGCACTCTCCACAGGACCCCACGAGGGACACGGTCGAATGCCTTCTCCAGATCCACAAAGCACATGTGGACTGGTTGGGCAAACTCCCATGCACCCTCGAGCACCCGATGGAGAGTATAGAGCTGGTCCAGTGTTCCCCGGCCGGGACGAAAACCACACTGCTCCTCCTGAATCCGAGGTTCGACTATCGGTCGAATTCTCCTCTCCAGCACCCTGGAATAGACCTTACCGGGAAGGCTGAGGAGTGTGATTCCCCGATAGTTGGAACACACCCTCCGGTCCCCCTTCTTAAATAGAGGGACCACCACCCCGGTCTGCCAGTCCAGAGGTACTGTCCCCGACCGCCACGCGATGTTGCAGAGACGTGTCAGCCAAGACAGCCCCACAGCATCCAGAGACTTAAGATACTCAGGACGGATCTCATCCACCCCCGGAAACTTGTCACCGAGGAGCTTGCCAACCACCTCAGTGAGTTCAGCCGCTTCAGAGTCCCCAGCCTCTGCTTCCTCCTCAGAAGATGTGACGGTGGGATTGAGGAGATCCTCTAAGTATTTGTCCGACAACATCCCCAGTCGAGGTAAACAGCTCTCCACCCACACCCATGTTGGTGCAGCACTGCTTCCCCCTCCTGAGGTGCTGGACGGTTTGCCAGAATTTCTTTGAGGCTGTCTGATACTCCTTTTCATGGCCTCTCTGAACTCCTCCCAACCCCGAGTTTTTGCCTCTGCAATCGCCCAGGCTGCAGCCCACTTGGCCCGCTGGTACCCGTCAGCTGGCTCAGGAGTCCCATGAGCCAACAAGGCCCGATAAGACTCCTTCTTCAGCCTGACAGAATCCCTTACCTCCAGTGTCCACCATTGGGTTCGAGGATTGCCACAGGCACCACAGAGCTTACGACCACAGCTACAAGTGACCGCATCGACAATAGAGGCTGAAAACAAAGCCCACTCGGATTCCATGTCCCCAGCCTCCCTCAGAATCTGGGAGAAGTTCTCCTGGAGGTATGAGCTGAAGGTCCCCCTGACAAAGGGCTCTGCCAGACATTCCCAACAGCCCTTCACTATACGCTTGGGCCTGCCAGGTCTTTCTAGCTTCCTCCCCCGCCAGCAGACCCAACTCACAACCAGGTGGTGATCAGTTGATTATTATTATTATTATTATCCCTGAAGGGAAATTTGTCCTTTGCATTTGACCCATCCTTTTGTCAGGAGCAGTGGGCAGCACATGGGGCGCCCAGGGACCCATCTCCATGATCTTATTGCTTAGGCTTGGTCAGGACCTCAGCTGGAGGATTTTTACCTATGGAGCATGTTTTTGCGTTGATGGGGGGAAACCAGGGTGCCTGGAGGAAACCCACCCAGACGCGGGAAGAACATGCAAACTCCACTCAGAAAGGCCCGGGCAACCCGGGGATCGAATTTTATTTATTTATTATCCTTTATTATTAATAAACAGATTTCAGAAACAGATTTTAAATAAAATTATATGTCTTGGGCTCATTATTCACCATGTAGCTAATTATGCCTGAGCAAGCTTTCAACCTTTTTTCAAAATGTCAATGGAAAAATTTATGAGAAATGAACTTCTGGAACCAAGGGTAGGGCGGTCACCACTGAGCTCCATACCGTCTTGTTATGTCATTGTCCACTTATACGTTTTCCTAAACTCATACAAAAGTGACGACAACTTACCGGGAGTCCTTGATCTCCAGGTGAACCAGAAGACCCCCCTGGGCCTGGAGCTCCGGGGGCTCCTGGGGGTCCCTAAAAGAGAAACAAAATATTTCCATGCATCAAGGAATTACGTTTAAAACACGGGAATCAATTAAATCTAAAATAAAACAGGTACTTACAGAAGGTCCAGGAGGTCCTTGTCGCCCCTGTGGTCCAACATTACCGGGAAGACCCTAAAAGACCATGGGAGACCATTTTAATATCTGTCCAGGGACAACAGATGAAAAATAGCCTTTTGGCTAATTCTGGTACATTTACAGATATGTTAATTAATGTACACTGTCCCTGTCAAATAAACCACTAAATAAATAAATAGACAAACAGTAGAAGATAATTGTCTTTGGTCTACATTTAACATTATCCTATAGCAAATAAAGCATACAGTTAGTACTAATACTTTGTTTTAAAGGCAAGAGAAAACTAAATGATTTACCATAGGGTTAATGCAAGCCACGTCAAATGCAAGCTTACCATTAACTGTATATAACGATAATACAATAAATGTAAATGTATAATAAATGTAAATTGACAATAAATACATAATTACTAGCTCCTGAATACTATAGAATGGCCTAAAGACCCCGATACGGATAAATGAACAGGATCGGTCAGATTAGTACCATAAAAATACCCTCTTGAGATGATTTATCCCACTGTGAGAAAGGAATGCCTTTGTCTGTCCAGAAAGCAGATATTCAGCTGTAACGAAATGATACTCAAAAAGGTGACTCCAGCGCTTTGAATGAGTAATCAAAGCCCCGTTATGTCTATAATTGCAGTTCAGTTAGCCACATAACACTAAATAATGACCATCAATTTAAAAATTATGGCAGAAGATAGCACTGTTGTGTTGGTGACTTCTAGACAAATTATTCTCATCACAATTTACCACATCTTCTTTTCACTATCTTATATTACATGAGCTGAAACCAAAACAGAAAAGAAAATTGGATGTAATAGATCTTCAGCCATAGGACAAACAAATGATTTTAACCAATCCAAACCCAAAGTGAATATTAAAGATGCACTATGTAACGTTTTCTGGTACATGATTAATCATACTTTTGATGTTATTGTTAGTATGGCACTAAACTTATCTATGTTTTGTTTTTCTTTTTTTAATTACAAATGTTTTTATTGCTGATCTGATCTGTAACGGCCTGATTTCAGATAGATACTGCTAGTTTAATGCCATAGAACATAGAACATTATAGACAAAGTAATCAGAGAGACAAACAGGTGGCGGACCCTCCACCAGAAAATTACACAATGCACCTTTAAATATGATGTAAGGATGTTCAAAAACAAACAGATGAGTGTAAGGACACCTGTTCCTGTGAACTGCAGATGGATTTTTCATAAGCCAAGGCAGAACTGAACCTACCCACACATGGCACAAGCTGTGTCTCCGAGTCTGATTTGGTATTTAGTGCACAGTTTGGCATTATAAAATATAACCAGCTGCTCCACTTGTCTTCATGAATCAAGTCTATTTGGATTACGTTTCAAAGTGATAAAACTATTGAACATACAGTATACGTAGGATGGCCCCCTTAAATAATAGAAAAACTTGGACTTACACAGCATATAAGTGTAAGTCCACTTATAATAATAATAATAATAATAATAATAATAATAATAATAATAATAATAATAATAATAATAATAATAATAATAATAATAATAATAATAATAATAATAATAATAATAATAATAATAATTTCATTTATTTATTTATTTAACAGGACAATGTACAGCCACATAATGCCAAAGGCAGAGATGCTTGTACCAGATTATAGCTTGAAAGCTAATTTCCATCTGTAGTCCTTTAGGGAGAAGAGGACAAGGGACATTATATACAGTGCAAAAAAAACCCCATACATATTCCATACTCTCAGACACACATACAGTACTCCCATTCATCCTCGTCATACATTGTATTACAAAGCAGAAACTGCTTACATTTCAAATTCACTATGCTAAAAATTAACAGTTATAGCTCAACAATCTAATGAGACAAATTCATATATATATATTTTTCCTTTTTAAAAGATCACTATAATAAACATAATTGCGTAGTTTTGCAATATAAATTAGAGCATTTGTAATATCAATTTAAAATGTTTCAGTGTGTGCATCTCTAGTTTTATATCATCATATCATAATTAATAATCTTTAACTTTTTTTTACTGTCTATACATTATACTGAGCACCAATGGAAAAACTGGGGCATTCTTTTCTGTGAATGAAAATGAAAACAGGAACAGGTGGTCACTCTAAATGTCTAAATGAATTTTGGCTCTCTAAAACTGTGTGATTGTAACTAATATTACGTTGTTCGTGTCATGTGCATTAGTAGAGATGTACACTAATGGACTATTCTTCTTCCATTTGACTTACCCTTGGACCTGGGGGACCGTCTCGTCCAGGTGTTCCAGGACCTCCAGGGACACCCTAAAAACACACAAGCAGGTGTAAAACCAGCAACATAGAAATTTGTAGCTGTAAAAATGTCATTATTAAAAGTATATTATAAGTATATTAAAAGTATAATTCCAGCTTTCTGCAATCTTTTGGCATCAATGCAGGCACAATAAACATAAAATAAGTGCAGCCAAGTGTGACCCCTAATTCTTTTCTTTCACTACTCAAAGGTGCAGCTGAATCCAAAGGTTTAAGTGCTGAGATGATTTATGGCTACACTTGAAAACTAGTGATTAGCTCATAAAACATGACAGAGAAAGCTGTTAAAGGTTCACAAATCATAAGAGGGGGGCTGTAGTAGATGGCTGCATGAATTACAACATGCCGTAAAGTGCATCTACGTAAGGGCTTGGTGCTCCAAGATCTACGTAGTAATATCTGGACTGCTTTTGCACCATACAGTCCACACAGATTTCAGTATGAGTTATACATATTTTGAAGGGAACTGTTTTTGATTACGTGCATGCATTTATTAAAGGTGTACTACGTAACATTTATGCTGGGGGTTTTACTACCTTTTTGTTTAATGAGATGGTATAGCTTTTCCAGAAATGTTCCTCTTTTATTATGCATTTGTTTAATTAAAAATGCTCAAAATTACCCTAAGCAAAATACTCTAAGCGGGAACGCCTGCACAGATCTGACCTGTAATGTCGTCTGTCGGCGTCACTTGCCATTGAGATTCATATATTTAATGAAAACATTCTTGCCAAAGCAATAACATCTCCATCGCAGATCTACTACCAGAAAAGTTACAAAGAGCACCTTTAATCTTCAAATTAGAAAAAGGTCAATACTGAAGGTCAATGAACGGGATTTGCAATTAAAAATGTGTGTGTTGTCTTTGTGTAACCAAAAACCTGATATTTTAGTTTAGAATATAAATAATTACACTGAGACAGTGACACAGCCACTGGGATTAAGATGGACATAAAACAAACACTTCAGTATTCATTAGCACTGCATTCACAACATCATATTTGAGCTGAGCTGCTAGAGCCCACATCACCAGGGTCCACTGTATTTACAGCAATGAAGAAGAAACGTGTGAGATGGGAGCAGCAGGGCGAGCGAGGAGTAATTGATGTTTTAGAGCAGTGATATTCTCTGTGGCCAGCCATATATTACAACAGGATCCTGGAAGCTACAATATTCTCCCTTCGAGCCTCCTATTGAAAACACACACAGGCAGCCATTCATAATTCCTCTATCTGACCAAACATATTATTATTCAGAAACAGAGCTGCACACGGCGACTCTGCCAGCTTTTCTAGGGCCATGCAGCACCAAGAGCCAGAAAGAACTGCATTGGTGCTGTGGCAGTTTGCTTTGGGCTGGTTCAATGATGTGATATTTTGCATTTGTGGGAATACAAGTTGCTATTCTCTAAGACAGTTTAAAGATCATTTGATAATTGAAACCAATTTTATGAAATGAATAAGATAATCACAAATGATCTCATTTTGTGACACATTTGAATTGTGTATGGACAATAAAAAAAAGACAAAAACAAATCCGATTTTTAAAGTTAATCAATTTAAAAGTAGATTTCTGCGTGGATGGGGGCAGCAGGGGGCTCAGTGCATATTGCTGTTGTGTCACATTATACCCACCTTGCTGAGTATAATGTGGTTTGTATGTAAGTGGTGCTAATCAAAGGGGCTGATGGTGCAGATTGGTAGCCTTGCTTCTGTCAGTCTGCCTCAGGACAGCTGTGGCTACAGTCTTACTTACTCCCACAGAGTGAAGAATAAGGGCAACTTTTAGCATCTGGAATCTGCTATACAAGACAATATTATCATAATATTGGATAGAACAAAACTAATCTGCTGGAGCTAGTTTGTTGTTTTACTATAAAATGCATTATCTATCTGCCAAACACAATATACACTAAAAGTACCACTGAGATATACACAAGGCACTTATGAAATCCCATAGTGACTCCTAAAGATTATATCTCCCAGTGTAGAGATTATAAAGGTGGCATTTCTGTTTTCTTGTAGTTCATAAATCTGATAAAAATCCCTGGTATTTGCTGGACAGAGCTGCACTATCGCTGCAGCAGACGGAGAGGCAGATACTGCACTGCGATCTGCTGGGACCCACTGTGTAACAAGCCAAATGAGCATTTTAAAACATCTCACTTTTGTAGATCAGTTTAGATAATTCAATAATATGTGATAAATTAATTACAAATGTATTAGTTCATAATTTGTTGCAAGTCAATCAGCCAAGACTGCAAAAATATAATTAAGTAACTTGATATTGCATTAATTATTCAGTGGAAGCAAAACTCAGTGACATCTGAAAGACAAACATGCTCTGGGACACAGTCACATTTACAGATGATGATGACCAGAGCTCCCTGATGTAAACTATTAAATTAATTCAGCACTACCCCTAATTGGTCCACTGCCTAATAACAGCGACACAAGTAATGACCACACACACACATTTCAGTGATTGCATTATACCTCTGGATGTGTGCTGAAAATAAAACAGGCAATCTGCTCCAACTTCAAATGATGTGTGAACTTCGACTGGGCACTAAAACGTAAAGAAACTGAACACTCTCTCACCATTGATCCAGCTGGTCCAACCTCACCGACGTCTCCTTTCTGACCAACTGGCCCCTGTAATATAATTTTAATATTTGTCATTTGAATATGCTCAAAATAAAGTGAACAAATAGCATAATATTTTAAGAGAAATATCATTAAAAACTCTGATGGTCATATCTTACAGGAGGGCCCTGAATAGAGAGTCCACTGGGTCCTTGTGGGCCAGGGGGTCCGGAGGGTCCTGGGGGTCCAGTCTCGCCTACTGGTCCTTGTTGCCCCTGGAAAAGTAAGCAGTTTATAAACAACAGATACATCCAAAATAACTTGCTTTCACAATAACCAGTAGGTTTTTTTTTCTTTTTGGGACAAATGGCACAAGTTAATCTTATTTGAATAATATACCTAACATAGTACAAATGTTTTATTCATATTTGTTTTCTATTTATTAATGATAATCCATATGAGGACAATTTTGTACATGATAATTCAAGAAGCAATTTAGTATTAGTTTATATATTAGTGTCAGTATCTTGTTGACAGGCTAAGGCGGGACCACCATAGCTCTTCTTATGAATAGAGTGCTTCTTCTCAGCAGCAGCTCTCCCACACACTGCTGTGACAAACTCAGATTACAATTACCACAACATGCAATACACTCATAGTGTTTTCAACAACAAACAACTTTGATACAGACTCTAAAAACATGTGTCCATCTGTCCATTATTATTACTTCATCTACTGTAAACCTGCTTTGCTCCTGAACTGAGCTTTTGTATTGTTAGCTGAGCAGCAGTACTAGCCAGAGGAATACTTATTTGACTCAATGTTTATTGCTTTACTGTCTACCTGTGCAGTTACTGGCTTTGAGGCAAGGATTATCTGTGAAAACAATCGAAACAGCGTAAACAGGACACTATCATAGCAGGAATAAAAATATGCAAAACCTCCCCCAAAAATATAGGAGGAAAAATCATCCATCATGGCTGGATGAACAAAAGAGTCTTCCCATATGTATTAATGTGCCAGTTCAAATAAGTAATAGCCTCAGATGGATTAGCGAAGATGTATAAGGCTGAATTGATGCATAAGCTGCTCCCATGTGATGAGGTAATCCAACTATTCTTTAAGAACTGGCTGGGGGGAAGTACTGAGCTCACACCACTAACATAAAGCAGGATTTCATATATAGACGTGTCACATACATGTGTGCCAGCAAGACAAAAAATAAAAGTCTCGCCACAAAAACAAAATTGTCCTTCCAATATAACACACGTGTTCCTTATTTTACACTTGGTACTACATTGTCAAATATTTAAGAAGTAAGCTGTTTTTACTTGTGGTTGACCAACTATACATTTTGCACTGAATGCACTGTCACTCAAGCCTAGTCAAAATACATGTGTTACACATACATAACTTCACACTGAGTGGCAGCTTTCCATGCTTTTATTTTCTCAAAACTGTGATGAATATTTCGGGCAGTTTTGATTGCTGTAGAGCATTGTTCAGTTAATATGATGCCCAAATTTTTCATACATCTTGAGCCACAATTTAAATTTGATCACACTCCATATTTAATATTTTATTAAGGGCAGTCCTTGATAAAATATTAAATGCATCATCTCAATAACCTTTATTATATATACTTTAAGATTGACTAAAGCCATTCTGAAAGTTACCACTACATTGTGTTTGGTTAAATCAGTGCTTCTCAATTATTTTCTATGACACCCCCCCTAGGAAGAAGAAAAAATTTCACGCCCCCCTCCCTGTGTGCGACTATAAATAGTATTATTTGTCTAGAAAATTGTTATTAGTACACCTCTGCATAACATCGTATCCTGTTATTAACATTAAAAACAAAAAAAGAAACTTCCAACAAAGACTGCGCTGTCTTTTTGCACTGAGGACTCAAATATTAATGTGTTTTTGTTGCAGCTTTGCGCACATTTGTTTACGTTTTACAGAAACTAAACTTAAAATCACATGGCCCATTTGCATAAACTAAAAGCGTTGGGAAAAACAAAAACAAAAAAACGCTCTCTCCTTGTGCCGCTGATGCGTCAGCTTCTGTTGGACTAAAGGACACGACTCCAACTACCACTGCCACTGCCAACTACTGTTGTTGATGTGTGATTACACTTAGTTCTAGTACAGTACGGAAAAATTGCATTTCCCAGGGTCACACGCGCCCCCCCTGGCATCACACCGCGCCTCCCCAGGGGGGCCCGCCCCACTATTTGAGAAGCACTGGGTTAAATCCACCTGTCACTCAGCAGCAGACCAACAGGAGGAGTGGGCAGGGAATAGAGTAGGCCTATTTGAGCGCGAAAGCACTGAATCAAGCAAGTCAAGCATATTAACGAGATGAGATCAAATTGTGATCATCATTTTTATTGGCCTATCACCAGGCCCTATTCATGGCTTTAAGTATCTCATTTATTGGCAACATTTTGAGGACTATTCATTGTAATATTGCTCTGACAATGGTCATGATTTTTCATTTAGAAACCAAAAGCCTCCCAAAATAATCAGCTAACTATAGGCTACAGGAGCTTGGATATTGTCCATTTCCTTTGGCTTAGGGCTGCTCTATTGTTGATATGAAAGATGGAGTGGGCTGCAGATGAAACAGCTTGGGGGAAAAACAGATATCTGGTTTGTTGTGACTTATGGACAATAGACGTGTAGAAGAAGATAATTTGTAAAGTGAGTAGATCAAAACATTTGGAACTTACCGTCACGCCTGGCTCTCCTCTGTCTCCCCTGGCTCCTCTAATGCCAGGACCACCCTGAAAAATACACCAAAGCCCACAAGTTTACACAAAAAGACATGCAACATCACTCCAGTTACCAGAACTGCTAATAAATTGAAAAAGATGTCAACAAGGGTTTCGAGATATATCGTATCTAGTCGAAAATGCAACTTGAAAGGTCAAAATGAGCACATAGCAAGAACTGCAATTTATTGTGCACAAGACAAAATATCTAATATACATCTATTTCTCCGTAAAACCTGCTAACCCTATGGTTTAGACCTCAGATTTTCAAATAGACATTCAATTCTTATATTCGTTTAGCAATTCATATTTCAGTTTTCTTCCAAATGTTAATTGAACTTAATTGTACAATCTTTTATTCATGGGTTTCAGCTTCCTGGAACATGACTTTTGCCAACAGAAATATATATATATATATTAAAAAAAAAAATATATATATATATATATATATATATATATATATATATATATATATATATATATATATATATATATATCTCCCCCAGTTATTGTAAAAACAAAAAACTTTTAGATTTAGACAAAACTGTTCAACACCAATGTCAACACTGATCTACTAAACATTTTTAACTCTGCCCTGTAAAACTTACAAATTATACAAAATATAGTTTTAAGTAATACCAGCAGAAAACTGACCTCTTAAAGGTTTAAACAAGAAGAAGCCCTTCACATCTGTTAAAGATTGGCTGAAGATGCACTCTTCCTGTGTATTCCTATTTGAGTCCCTGAACATAACAGTGATCTGCATTACCATATTCAGCTTCAGGGGACAAGGCTTAAGCTCAGGACATGAGAAAATGTGAGAAGAAACAAATAAGAAGTGATTGCAAAAGAACTAACTTGTCAGACCTATAAAAATATGTACACTGACATGATAAGTTTATTTGTTACATCGAGACACTGTTAATGTTAAACTCAATATCCAAGTATGAAAAGTGCATTTTTAAGAGTGTGTAAGACAGAAGAAAGATAAGAATTTCCTACTAATTACAATGGCATTTTGTCATGAAATATCTAAAAGGTAAATGGACAAATGTTGAACTTGATAATTGCTATTATTGACTAGACCAAAGAACTCACTGTATTACAAATCTTCATTTTAACTGTATTAAATGTTATACTGTAGACCTATAGAATGTTGTGATGTCATATGTAAACTAGCAACACTGCCACAATAGATCTGAATGACTTCCTTTATACATAATTTACATAACGCACTGCAGATACAAGAATGCATACAAAACAGTGTGCATGGCCAAATGAACGAACAGGGATTATTTGTGGTGGAATTGACTGGTACAAAAAGAGGGTACCTGAGAATGATCTGTACTATAGAGACATTTCAGTTTAAGAAAAGTCAATAGTGGGCAGAGTACGTCTTGTTTTCGCAGACTGATGCTCTGTACTGGCAGTGGCAGCAGAGATTGCAATTCAGCAGGATCAGTATTTTCATTCAAACAGGTTCAACCACATTAAAATAACATCTAATAACAATGCATTGCATTATAACCATAAACCTGTACTTTTAGATCTTTAACAATTAGAGCTTTAGAGCAAGTTTTTTGTTTTCATGTCTTCATATAGGCCTATGTGGTAAATGTTTGCGGTATGTATTTTTCAATGTTACTATTACTGAGAAAAGTAATAAAATTTCAAAGTGCAGATTAAAAAACAGAACAAAACTAATAATTTTGTACCAATTATGTCTAACACTTGCAGTATAATTACTTTTCCAACAGCACTTTTGTTGATCCACATCCCTAGCTCGCTCTAGACAACAACAATGAGGAGGCGGACAGAGAAAGCCTATAAATGAAGAGGGCAGAGAGAAACCCAAATGGAAAAGTGAGAGATAGTGAGAAACAGAGCAGACAAAACTGACACAAGTCTCAGTGGGTAAATGAGCTCATTTAGTTGGTTTCTTCTGTCAGCCTCTATCAGCTTTTACCTGCTGCGTGACGAGAATATGGCAGCATCTCCTCTGTAGCTGCACTAATGCTGGCTGTGCTATAATGGTGTCAGTGGAGCCTGGACACCGCGCTAATGTGTCCTTCAATATGTCTATAACCCATTATGCTTATATCTATGAAGGGTATCATTCATCCAGACAGCTCATTTCCTCAAGATATTGTGGCGATATTTTATCCTACTTTAAATTATAATTTGCCATGATTGTATATTGATTGCATGATTGTATTATTGTAAGATGGTACAGTAATATGTGGTAATAGAATTACAATGTAGTTATGGAAACAGAACACATTACACCATTATGTTCTGTTTCACGGTAATATAACTAATCCTCATAATCCAAACCCAATATGAAACGTGTCAATTACCATTAAACATTAGTTAGTATTTTCTTGGCAAAAATGTGGAAATAGGCACACCATTTTATTTTTGTTATCCTAATTACCATGCTATTTCTATCAAATTACCATTGTATTATTGTTGTATAAAGTAAAGTGCAACTACTACATTTTCTAGACTAGCAGAACTGCATGAATATCCAATGGCAATGTTTACTTGGGATGCCTATAGATTTAATCACAAAATGACCATAGAGAGGATACTCACAGGTGGTCCAGTGGGCCCTGGGGGTCCTTTACTGTCCTGAGAGCAGGTGCAGGCATGAGGCATCGCAGGGCACTCTTCTTCAACTCTCTGGAAAAATATACAAGATGTTGGATAAACAAAACCGTCATGTGTGCATTTAGTTCAACACTTGTATCAGCAAAAGAATAATACAGTGGTCTCTCGCTCTATCGCGGTTCACTGTTCGCGGCCTCGCTGTTACGCAGATTTTTTAAAAATTAAAAAAATTTTTTTTTTATAGTGTAACATTTTTTTATAGTGTAACATTGTGTTCTGCGTCCTGATTGGCTAAGAGACTGTAGACCTTTGCCGATTGATAGATGGGGGATGCAGGGGGGACCGGGACTAGATCAGGACTAGACCAGGACTAAACGTGGACTAAACCAGGTCTAGACCAGAACTAAACCAGGTCTAGACCAGGTCTAAACCAGGTCTAAACCTGGACTGGTCCTGGACTAAACCAGGACTAGACCAGGACTAGACCAGGACTAGACCAGGACTAGACCAGGACTAGACCAGGACTAAACGTGGACTAAATCAGGTCTAGACCAGAACTAAACCAGGTCTAGACTAGGTCTAAACCAGGTCTAAACCTGGACTGGTCCTGGACTAAACCAGGACTGGACCAGGTCTAGACCTGTACTAAACCGGGACTAGACCAGGTCTAAACCAGGATTAAATCACCCTGTGCAGCGCTTTGCTGGTCTCGTGCGGCTCTTGCATTCGTTTGTGCATGTTCGGTTTGTGACTCGGGCTGCGAGGACGCGGTCCTGTGTAGGAGGCATGGTCCGGGCGCCGCGGTTCGATCTCGTGCTCGCAGCCCCGGCCTTGCGCCGGTCGTGCTGCTCTGTCACGGATTTGACCACGCGCACTTCTCCAAGGGGTTAGTGCACGTCGCGGGACATGGCAGTGCCGTTGGATGAGCCAGCTCCCCTCGCGCGTCTGGTGGGGCTCCCGGCGGAGCCCCCACCACGGCCGGCGCCACGAGGGGGCGTTTGGTGGCGACGCCCCCTCACGTCATCAGTCCCACCCCCTCAGATGTGAGAGTTGCGCTGTGTTGCGCATTGCCCAATTGCGCTGTGTTTGCGCTTGTGGTGGAGGGCTATGTGGCGTTAATGTACTGCCTCTTGGCGTTGCTCAGATCAGTTGTTGGTGACTAGACTCACTGTTAATTTAACTTAATTGTTGTTTTGTGGTATGCAGGAGATCACTTGACCGAGGGTCTACGTTCAAATAATAATAATAAAAAAACTCTCATCACTTTTTACTCTTAATCAGGCAGTCTCTTACAAAGGTGTAGTCTAAATACACGAGCTCTCGAGGAGCGCGCCTGACCCATTACGCACACGACGAGTGGGATATATATGTGTGTGTGTGTGTGTGTGTGTGTGTGCGCGCGCGACGCAACCCCGCCCCCTGTGATAAACTCATCGCCTCCTTAATATTTTATGTCTGGCGCCGGGCCTGGCCCCCACGCTTCACTATTAATGCATTTTGTTGAAAATCTACGAAAGTTTGAGTGTTTAAACGAGAGAGAAATGTGACGAAACGTTAATTCCAGTGTTCTAAGGAGTTTACAGCCTTAAAACATGTAAAATAATTGTAAAATATAAAGTTGTCCTACTTCATGGATTTCACTCATTACGGGTTATTTCTGGAACCAAACCCCCGCGATAAACGAGGGACCACTGTAATAAAGTGCTTACTCCATAATATTCACAGTTATTTTAAAGGAGTATTATGTAACTTTTCTGGGGGAGGGTCCGCCACCTGCTTGGAGATGTTAAACCTTTGCCTAGAATGTTTCACAGTATGGCATTAAAGGCATTTATCTCCATGGAAACAAGAAGGTGGTAGATAGTAGAACCCCCACCAAAAAAGTTACATAGTGATTTTATTTTTTTTAATGGCCACGATAAAAGTCTTAAAATTGCAGTTAGTGAATGTAATAATGCTACTGCATAAAAGGAGGAAAGAATTGTTCATACCAAAGCCGGCAGTTCACAGCACTTATCTCTGCTGGCCCAGGACGTGCTGCAGATAATGTCAAACATTTGGAGCTGAAACTGCAAACACACACACAAACCAATTACATTAAAACCACTACTCTGCAACATATCAGAAATGTGTGGCTAAAATGAAAATGAAATATCAACTGTAGCCTTCAGAGGCTTTGTTTTGCTCCACAGTTGATAAGAAAGAGAGCTGATTCTTATGAGTTCTAATGAGGGGCTGAAATATTCGTGGAGAAAGGCAGAAGCAGTTGAACGATAGCTAATAAACAGTGTCCTGGAGGCTTCGCTATAATGGGCTTCACACCAGACTTTAAATTAGGTCAGTGCTTCAGTTTTACTTTGATACATCTGTTTCTCACCATCATCAGAGAGAAAGAGTCTAATAACACTAATATTTTGTCTGCAGCTGCAAGACATAGGAATTCAATCAAAATTGTAATTGGTATGGATGCCATGATTAAATCGCAAAGATATGCATGCGGTCCTTGTATTGGTTTGTCAGTTGCTATTTCAGTCTTGTAAAAAGACATATTTAAATTATAAACTTAACTTAATCCTATACTTTGAAAATATAATTCTGAAATCTAATCGTAATTGCAGTATTCATCAGAAAAATCACAATGAGATATATTTTTGAAAATAGTTCAGTCCTAAATTTTGCAATAAAATGTTATTATCAAAATAAAAACTCTGTGTTAACATTTTGTATAAGAGATGGCTAATAGTGAATCCTCTGCATTTGAGTGGTATTTGTGTCCAAAAGGACAAAAGCTTTATTCTCAAATTATTGCCCTGATATCACATTGTCCTTGGGGTTCAGACTTTAAAGAGCTGGGCACTCTAAGAAAAAATTGAACTAATTAGACCTAAAAAAAAAAATCCTGTTGGGATTGGTTGGTTTTGACCCAATTAACACAAAATACATTAAAATAAATAGGACAAACTGTTTAAAAACTTGTTTTTCTTGTTGCAAACCATATTTACCATTTCAAATTACAGTAGCAACACAAAAACTATGTTTCAAATGAAGTAAAAAATGTAATGTTTTATGCTGTTAATGCATTTTCTACCAAACACATTACAGTTCTTTCAGCATATAAATTTAGAGTAAAACACCTCACCTGCTCCCAACCCGCGCATGCCAAAGTGAGCCGAGAGTGTGTCATAATTGGTGGAGCAGAGCTACTAAAGTATCTTAAGCACTTTCCACTTGCAATAAATAAAAAGACCTTCCTCCCAGTGACACGCTAAATGGTTTGGGGTATTTATAGATGCTATCTCACATGCAATAATAGTTCACATACACAAACCATGTAGAAAGTGATCATTGGTTATAATCTGTTCATCTTTGTTTAAACAGATAGCACCAGCCTATCGTATTTATTCTTAAAGGTCCTGTGCCCATTTTTGTACAATAGTAGTAGTAGTAGAGTAGTAGAGTAGTAATACATTTAATTTAATTTTAGTCTGAGATGTTAGTCTATGGTCTCTCTATGGTGAATCATGGTCGATAAATAACTAAATCTAAATAACTATCTGATGCGTGAAAAGTCCCTCAGTCGTCCAGGTAGAATCCATGATAAAAGGAGAAGTTCAATTTGTCAACTGGACAAAGTATGTTTGGTTGAAAACGTTTCGCCGCTCATCCGAGAGGCTTCGTCAGCTCTAATAAGAATACTGGTAAGACACTTGCTTATATCTTGCTGCAGGGAGGAGCTAACTAGCTAACTACTTTCCGAAACTATCTCATTGGTTTCCGTCTTTTGTTTCTCTGGCGTCTAGATAACGATCCCTATTCATCCCTACACGCCTGTTTTTCACACCTCTGGCCCTGACCTGGCTAGCCCTATTGTTCCCCTGTTTGCTTGATCTAGGCTTAAGAATGTAATTATAGATGGGAAACAAATTATGTCTGACTCCACCATTTCTGTTCAGTTCTCTGAATGTGCACGTAACATGTACGCTTTTACCTTTTACCTCGACAAGGTTAAAATACTACCTATACTTCTGTCTTCGACTCGGGACTCGCCATCTGACACGGGGTGTGTATTGTGTGTTCGCGCTACTACTGTGTGCTGGGATTGTGTGTAGATACCCGCCCACCACCCACTGGGTGTCTCTGGTTGGCTCAACATGAAATCTTACTCTGCTTTAGCCAATCATTACTTATCCCGCCCTTACCAAAGGGAGAGAAAAATTCCCCTGTGCCTATGCGAGTCGCGCACATGATGCCAGTTTCAAAATGAGTAGGTTCAGTATCGCGCGGTAACGGCCTGTTGGTGCCGGTAACGGCGTTATAACGATAGATAAAGTAACTCGTTAGATTACCCATTACTGAAAAAAGTAACGCCGTTAGTAACGCCGTTTATTTTAACGCCGTTATTCCCATCACTGGCTGCAATACATAAAAAAAAAAAAAAACTTTAGCAGAAGAAAACATTAGTACTAGTAGAATACTACTCCTACTACTACTACTACAATAATAATAATAATAAATAGCCGCAAGCGGCGATGATTGGCCCTTGCTTGCTTGTCCTCGCCAATGGGACGCCCGACAAAAACTTTGTCATAGCCAAACCAAATTTGCTACACAGAAACACCGATGCTAGGCGACCAACAGGAAGTCAGCCATATTGGACCGAGCATGTGACCCGGCGCCGAAGGCAAATTTTCCTGTCCTCGTATTTTAACGAACTCCTCCTAGGGTTTTTGACCCAGGCTCACCAGAATCATGCTGTATCATCTAGACAAGTGGGACATTAAAAGTTGTTAAAAGCGTTCTAAAAGACTGAACGGTGTTTCCGTGAAAGCGCTTTTGCCGGGCGTCCCATTGGCGAGGACAGATGTTTGGCCTGTTGCCATGGCAACACGGGTATAGCCATAGGCGCAATGTATTTTTTCCAGGGGGTGCTGTCGAGCCATTTTTTAAGATTTTTAAATACAGCTTATTTGTAAATTCCTTTTTTGGCATTCTTGAATTTTGTGCAAAATTTCGTGGGGTGGGTGGGGGGGGTAATAGTAATAATAATAATAAATAATAATAAATATAGCTGCAAGTAGCAATGTGGGGGCCAAGCACCGTTTGACAGGGTTTAACAAGGTCTGACAGGATCTAACAGAGTCTGACAGGGTCAGGGTCTAACCCTGTCAGAACAGACACATCAAAGACAGATCAAAGGTTGCTAGGTGCGTTGCTAGGCAATTGACAAATTTCTGCAACTTTGACCTGCTGGTGCCGCTAGACGGTTGGGGCCAGCCGCTGTGGGTAATGAGGAGACTGGCTGGAATGTGCATGCCAAATTTCACAACTTTTTACCAGACGGTTCTATGGGTTGCCATAGACTCCCATGGTGAAAGGAATATAGAATAATAATAATAATAGGAATCAGGAGACCAGAACATCAAAGGAAAGATCAAAGGGTTACTAGGCAACTTGCCTAGGCAACGCAAAGCAATTCCTATAGGGTGCCTAAGCACCTTCGGTGCTTGGCCCCCTAATAATAATGCATTAGTCTTATACAGTGCTTTTCTAGACACACAAAGTCACTTTACAATGTGGTGCATTATTTATTCATTCCATACCTGGTGGTGGTACACTACTGTTGTAGCCATAGCTGCTCTGGGGGAAACTGACAGAAGCAGGGCTGCCAATCTGTGCTATCGGTGCCTCCCACCATCACCATCAATCATGCACACACCACTTTCACACTAGGCAATGTGTGTGCCTTGCCTAAGGCCCTGTCCCCACGACAACGTTTTTTTGGAGGAAACGGAGAAGTTTGTGTGCGTTTGGGCCTGTCGTCCAGACGGCGCCGGCGTTTTTGGGGGTGAGAATGGTGTTTTTCAAAAACGGGTTCCAGAGTGGAGAAGTCGGAGAACGCCCCCCGTCGCGTTGGCATGTGGGCGGCAAAAAAACGTGACTGGTGAGAAAATGATGACGTCGCGCTGCCGTAATCATCACGTGATTGGTGACCAGAAGGTAACCCTGCGCCTTCCGCAGGTAACGACCAGATAACATCAGCCATCGCGGGCAATGGACTTCAGTATATTTTACAGACATTTGGAAGTTTATTTGCACTGCTGCATCAAACTCTGTTTATCTGCAATGCAGTGCGACAACAGCAGAGATACATGCACATTTACGCACGTCGGATTCTTTTCACCCCGCTGCAGCTAAACACGTTAAGACAGGAAACAACAACAGTTTGTCCCACTGGCGCCCCACTGTGGCACTCGCTTTTCCCAACAGTTTCCCATTCAAGTACTAACCAGGCCCGGCCTTACTTAGCTTCTGAGATCTGACGAGATCAGGATTTGACAAGGAGGTTTAGGCAGTTAGTTAGTATATAATGGATGAGCGGCGAAACGTTTTCAACTAAACAAACTTTGTCCAGTTGACAAACTGAACTTCTCCTTTTATCATAGTATATAATGAATTGCAGAAGTAGTCGTTTGAACATCTACATCTCAAATATTATCGCAACACAAAAAATTAAAATACATTGCAGGACGGTGGTGGTAATATACCACTTTCATACTAGGCAAGGTGGGTGATGTGTCTTGCCTAAGGAAACAACAATAGAACTTGGTCCAAGCGGGAATCAATCCTCCGACCTTTGAGTTGGTGGACAAGTGCTGAGTGAGCCAGTGTCACCCAAAAATAAATATTGCACACTCAAAAATATAGTTCCATCCATCATTTCACTGAATGATACAATATAGCAATTATCATGACAGCCCTATATAATAAAGTTGATGCTGGCTTGAAAATAAATTTGTTACTGACCGGAGCAGAACTCTCCCGTCTTCCTCGAGATCTGACCAAACGTCCCAGAACCTCCACTCCATCTGTGGTGATGTTACCCGCTGCAGTCACTGGTTTATCACCGATCAATGAACAATCAAGAACTACCTTCACAGAGGTTTTACTCACTATAACATGGAGCTGTAAGAGAGAATACATCTGATTAAAACAAAAGTATACCTTTCCCTACGTCCATCAAAATAAACACATGAAATCATATTCCCTATCATGCCTGAATGTAAAACCCAACAGCATAATTTAAAAAAAGAAAAATAATATTGCCCAGAAAACATTCAAAGACATTTGTCCTTACCAGCTTGCCTCTCAACAGATCTGACCTGTAACTTGACCTAAAAGTGGGTCCACTGCCTCCTTGACCATAGAGATATTATTGCTTGTTGGTGGCTGATATGAGTATTTTGTTTTATTTTTAACACATTACTGGTAGATAGAGACATGCACATCCGGTAAAAATTGTGTCTGCGTGCTGGTTCTAAAGACAAAATAATTAAAATAAAAATCTGAGAGCTTCAAAGAATTGCAGTGCAGATTTCTTTTTTCTTTTGCATTTTTTTATCACAACTCATGGATCCTCAAATTGTTTAATCTTTCTCTTGAGAAATAATACTGATGTACCACTGCCCTGAACTGTAAAATACTGGTGACGCTGCCGTTTATTGCCTTGTGTTTTCATATCCAAAATAAAAATAAAGTTCAGCGACAAAGCTAAAATTCCTAAAAAAAAAAAAATTACATATAATAACAATGGCACGGTATGCGCTACTACACCTGCACAAATATTAATGATGTACTTCAGTAAAAATACCTTCTATTTTGTACAGAACCCTATGGTAAGCACTGCACCTGCTCTGTCCCCAGTGCAGAAGCTCCTGGTGCTGTAAAAAGACATTCCACCTGCTTCAAAAACATTGCTTTTGTTCTAGCCTCTTTCTAAACAGGCTGGCATTCAATTTCAAGGACCTGTTAAAAGCGTAAAAAATTATCCATGTCAAGTATTCCTACATAAAGGATCATTTCATTTTTCTGTATCCAACTATTTTTCTTATCATCTCTCAGTTATAAAACATATTACACTTTATTTTTTGGACCAATGACAATGTTGCAGTATCTTTGTTGTGATGTGTTTGAGGTATATTATCACCACAGTGGAAACAAACATGACAATTGTGGCAACAAGTGAGCTATCTGCCTCGTGTTATCTGCAAAAGGAAATGTCAAAACAAAGCAAATGACAAAGGCCTATGGAATTATTCATGTTTTTGTGCATTAGAGAATAATTTCAAATGGACATTTTGGACAGCTCTATTCATCACAGACTTTGACATGTCAGATAACAGCTCTCTTGTCTCTGTGTACAAAGGAGGACAGTATAGGGAGGGCAAAGGAGGACACCAGAAACTGTAAAACAAACATTATATATGAGGGGTTTGATAAATTACCAACTGGGGTGAAATCTACACAAACAAAGCAACGATTTCATGGTGAATCTGGAAAACTGGCACGCTCTCTGCTCTCACTTGGATTGTTATGGCACTTTTTAAACACGCTTTGTGAGGTGATGTGGGTTCAAATACACAAAGCTATCAGCGTTTCTGCCGACTCTGCAGTTTCTGCCTGAT
>JAVJIX010000002.1:12197500-12272500 GCA_036785185.1 Paratrypauchen microcephalus | reverse complement strand
GGGAGGTTCGGGTACCAGGTGCTAAGGAGAGTCTCAGAGATGAGCTGCTCCAGGTAAACGCGCATGCTGTTGCAAATGATTCTAACACAATAATAAGCCCCGGTAGAATGAGTGAGTGCGTGTACCTGACAACATGCTGAAAGCTGCTAAATATTCATACAACACTTTATAAACAGTGGTGGGGCACGTACTACATTTTGTGACAGATACTGGGGCAAAAAAAATACTCAGGTAAAAGGTAAAGCATCACATGACAAAATCTAAGTGAAAATATTAAAGTACCTGTCTAAAAATGTACTTAAAGAGTAAAAGTACATACAGTACAGCTCTGGAAAAAAATAAGAGACCACTGCATTTTTTTCTGAAATCAGCATCTCTACATGTATTACAGCCATTCCATTCCAGCGTCTGTTGAATTCCAACACAAACACAAAGCTGAGCTACTTCAGTTCTTGCACCAGGAGTGGAATAAAGTCACCCAAGAACAATGTGAAAGACTTGTGGAGAGCATGCCAAGACACATGAAAGCTGTGATTAAAAATAAGGGTTATTCCACCAAATATTGATTTCTGAACTCTTCTTAAGTGTAAACATTAGTATTATGTTGTTTTAAAATGAATTTGATCTTGTTTCTTTGCATTGTTTGAGGTCTGAAAACATCGTTTTTGTTATTTTCACCATTTGTCATTTTCTGCAAATAAATGCTCTAAACAATAATATTTTTATTTGGAATTTGGGGAAATGTTGTCAGTAGTTTATAGACTCAAACAAAAATGTTTCTTTTGCATATAACTATAAGTAGTAAAATCAGAAAAACTGATAATTTTGCAGTGTTCTCTTATTTTTTTCCAGAGCTGTATTTTAAGATGTTTAAATGTAATGATTTTGATAAAGGTTTGTGATGAGTTTTGTTCAACAGAAACTAGTGAATTGACTTTTTCCCCCCCTAGAACATGTTAAAAATAAACCCTTCATTCTTTTCCAAGCATGTCCAAGCTAAAATAAAAACACTTTTCCTGTTCAAAAATGTAGTGGAGTAGAAAGTACAGACACCTGCTCTCAAATGTAGTGGAGTGAAAGCAAAAAGAATCAAATTTAAAATGTAGTTAATTAAAAAAAGGTATCTGTATTTTAATTAAATACAGTAATGCACTACTTGTACTTTGTTACGTTCCACCGCAAGGATGTAAAAAACCTAGTGCTACAACCGTAACAAATAATTCACCTACACTTGCTCTTTATTGAACTATATGCATCCAAATGCTCTGTTTAACACTCCAGCAGACACAGGAGTATTACCTCTCCCACGTTGCTGAATAAGCTAATGTCACAGTGGTTGAAATGTAAATACATCATTGTGATCAGGGTTTAGCGACTTTCACAAACACTGGTACAAACTGTGAAGGCAATTTCTCTGCATAGTAACCCCGCTCCTCAGATACTTGTGCTGGCTAATTTATTTCTCCTAAAACTGCTGTAGAGATAAGCACGCCGCTCGTATTGACTTTCACACTTTTGGTTATGATTTCCGTTTGAGTTTCGAACCGTGTGCAGGGTTTTCGCTGAGGTGGTTGATGAATGAGGGGTGTCTATGGCAGTTGAAACAGGAGAGTAGCTTTAATATGTCATTGGAGAGCACAGGGATGTTGTGTGGCACGAAAAGACCACTAGGCATAGAAAGAGTGATAACTGTGGAAGACAAAAAACACATAGTGCCTTTGGGGAACACAGTGCTTTCTATTTTGTAGGATGGAGCACATGCAGGGGGCTGTGATGTTGGTTGTTTTCGCTCCCAATGACCACATATATTTGGTACCATAAAAAAAAGGTAACCCTGGGTCTTAGAATGTTCTGAATTTTGGACAGCTTGTAAAACAAGTCTGTAACATTTGCACCAAAAATTGTAAAAGGAATAAACATATGCAAAAAAGCAATTAGTAAATGATTTTACATCTGCAACACTTCGTTTGTGAATGTTTCTTTTGCTTATAAATGTGCTGTTTATCCTACGTAATCAAAATGCCAATCAGTCCAATAGTGCAATAGAAAGAGCATTAAATTATACTTTTCTCTGTCCTCAGCTCCAAGTTGACAGAATCTCTCAATAAATGACTTTTGAAAATAAGTCCCCAAGTACATCTCTCAGTATATACTTGAACAGATTATCTTGACAGATGTAGCTCAAGTGCAGGACTATGAGAAATTACACCCTGTGGCCACTCTATTTCAATACCCATTCCCATTAAGTCTTAAGTGCCAAGCAGAAAACTGAGGTATTTCACTTAGATTAATATAATCAATGGCTTATTTGTGTGATTAACTGGCATTTGTTCAGAAAATGCAAAACCATTACATAAAAAGCAGCTAAAAACGGTATTGAAGCCATATGCTGTGTGCTGGTGTTTTTAAAACAAAGCCAGGTGTTCAACATGCTGCTCTTCACTTTTTCCGGTCTCTGGGGGGCTGCATCTCCTACACAATGTTCAGATTTATTCCCATAATCACAAAGGGTTTTTTTTGTGTTCTTTTTTCTATTCTCCCCAGAGAAAAGAAAAAGAGAGCATACTCAAACATAAAAACAAGTCAAGAGGAAACTTAAAATTGAGCATATTGACGAGCATGATAATTGTGTATCAGTCAATACTAACATACTGTACATGAACATTGACACAGACAGTGGCTCCCTCGAGGAAAAACTAAAAGTAAAACACAACACTACCCACTCCACTCGACAACTACTGGACTATTACAGGTATTACGCTGTTTCCTGATCTATGTTATAATGTTGTTTCTTTATCAAAAACATACCTGAGCTGTGTGTCTAATACTACTACTACTACTGTGGCTAGGGATGCACGATATATCGGCATTAACATCAGTATCGGCCGATATTGACAATTAAAAAACCAAAACAAAACATATCGGTATCGGCCCAATGTGTAAAACTGGACCAATATTAACGACCAATATTTGTCAGTACTATAAATACCTTGCTTTGAAAAAAAAAAAAGTTCTGTCACACTTCAGGCAGAGCACTGGGAGCTGTCCTTAATAAGGTCAAGCTGTATAGGCATCTTGGTTATAAAACGTTGTGTTTATCTTGTATCTGTCCATGTTTAAGTTTATTGTAATTTGACAAAATGTGTTGCAGTTCCTTTTCTTGGCAATACACAAAATGGCCCCCAAACCTCAAGTATATGTGGTGATATGGGAGCCATGTGAAATGCAGATTAAGAGTGACATGGTGATTTATCATCCTTGTGTTTTTTTTTTTTGTTTTTGTTTTTTTATCTAAACTTTCTCACAGGGGTTTTTGAATAAAATAAGTTAAGCTTTATGGAGTCAAAACATATTTGGAAAATAAAAGAAGACATTCAAAAATTTGATGGTGTAGATTGGCCATCTCACTTCCATCAGTCTGACCCAGGGCAGCTGTGGTTACAATAAAAGCTTACCACCACCACCAAGTCCGTCTTTGAGTGTTCAGAAGCGCTATATAAAACGGATTTATTATTATTATTATTATTATTATTATTATTATTATTATTATTATTATTATTATTATTATTATTATTATTATGTGTTTTGTTTCATTCACACATGCTTAACACACAAACCTTGCATATTTAGGCTGTGTTCTTCTCTCCAATGGAAAACACTTCACACTTCACTAGAATTATTTGGAAAATTTCAGCCCTGGAATTTCCTATCTCAACAGAACAAAAAGTAACAAGCAGCTGTTAACTTGAAAACTGACGCTTCATGACATCACAAGGTGGAACAGAAGATTTTGAGCTTTGGACATGTAGACTGATTAATAATCAAGTGTTTCTGAAACATATGTGAATGAAACAAAATACAATTCCAGGTATGTTTTTGATGAGGTAACACCATTATAACATGACTTAAAACTCACAAGAGTCAACTGTGTGTATAGGAACTTTACGCTATGTGACAAACAGCCAAGAGCGCTATTAGAAACACTGTAATGCATTTAGTATCATTAACATTATATTCAAAAACTAAAAACTGTCCAATTAAACTTGTTTTCTGTCTCCACAGGCATCGTCCTCTCGCTGTTTCAAGCGTGGTTCCTTAAGACCACTTTTGATATTGTAATCATTTAGCTAATGCTCATACTGTAAATAATACAGAGGCCAAAAGAGAAATGTACTATGAAGAACAAAGCTATACAAAGATAATTTTAAAAAAAAGTATATTTTCAAAAAAGCTCCAATGTAACACTGCTAATAACATTTCTTTAAAAAATCTGAATCCAATCACCAAAGAGACATGAAAATAAGACATTTCTTTTGTCCATCTTCACTGAAACTAGAGCAATCCTGGTTGACTGGCGCCCAAATACATGATTAAAATGGAGTAGATAATGTGTGGGCCCTCACCTGCACACTTGGTCCTGCTGACCAGAGGGGGTCCTGGGGGTCCAGTGCCCCCCTCTCCGGGACGAGTGAGAAGCACGCTGATGTGGTACTCCGTGTCTGGATCCAGGTGCCACAGTTTGTATGTGACCATGTTGACTCCGTGCACCTCCGACCAGGGCGACTGGCTGGCACGGTACTCAATCTCTTTCCTGATAATAGGGCCATCTCCCAGAATGGAATTTGTGTTCAGCTGAATGATCAGGTAAGTGGAGCCGGCCCGCAGCAGTTGAGGCGGTGCGATGGGGGAAGGGGGCACTGTCAAAGCAAATGGAAAATTGGTTATTTTAGAGCTCTCATTTTATTTTTTAACAAATACCAAAGTTTTACTAAGCAAGGTGTTATCAAGAAAAATACTTTTTTTTCACAAGCACATACAGATGGCCTTACAAACTATTACCTATTCAAAGCAAGGATAAAATCTATTAACAATTCAAAAGGATTTGTCATACAGCTCAGTGCAAAAATCTCACACAATAGGATCAAAGAAAGGTGTAATGTATTACCAACGCAACATTTCAAAAGGATAAAAATCAAAAACTTCAAATACCATTTCAATATTTCTAAAAATTAGGGCTGTAGTAAAAGCTGTTTAAGGGCAGCACGGTAGCTGAATGGCCAGCAAGAAGGTTCCGGGTTCGATCCCTGCCCGGGTTGCCCAGGCCTTTCCGTGTGGAGTTTGCAACATGCACCAGGGACTACAGGAGGAAATTAGCTCTAGTGCTACAACCTGGCACAAACTGTTAAGATTAATGTAGATTATGAGACAGGGACAGTGCACACATAAATAAATAAGAGACACAACACATATTTAAACTACTAAAGTTTCCAAAGCTAACATACATGAACATTCACATAGACAGTGGCTCCCTCTTTTGTGCAACACTCGAGGAAAAAACTAAAACTAAAACACAACACTACCCACTCCAGTCCATCTTTCCCACAATTGGGAATAATTTAGCTCCATAAAATGCTTCTTTATAAAAGCAAAATAGATATTCATATAACACTGTATATAAATGTATTGTATTGTAATGTATGTAACACTGACATCTCAGTACAGAAACTCGCAACGTTACTAACTACTTATTTCCCGTTTCAATTATTCACAACATTTTCTCCAAATAACCAAAATATATGTGTAATATGTGTATGAATAAACATTTTTTTCCACCATATACTGATGTTGGAGACACCTTTGAATACCCAAATTTAAAGGGCCCATATTACGCTATTTTCCATTTCCTCATTAAAAATCATACCTGGAGCTGTTTTTTTTTTTCATTCACACATGTTTAACACCCTGCATATTTAGGCTGAGTTCTTCTCTTAAACGAAAATCTCTCTGTTCCACCTTGTGATGTCATGTGGTAATACAAAAAGTGCCCCTCTGTGTTTTAAACTCGTTAACCTTCACTAGAATGGATGACAAAATTTGGATGATAGAGATGTAGGCAGACTAATAATGCAGTGAATGAAACAAAACACAACTCTGGGTATGTTTTGTTGACTTAGCAACATTATAACATGACTTAAAGCTCACAAGAACCATTTTGTGTAATATAGGACCTATAAAGTGGAACAGAATGCAGACAAAGCTTGAGAAACACCTAAATTCACTGCTGTGACTAATCTCTTTTACTACGGGATGTGCATTATTTCTGTCATGGTTGGTCCCCAGCGCCCCACCTCTTTTTTGTACCACTTTTATTTGGCTTTTCTTTGCCTCCAGTTCTATAGCTGTCATTGCTTGCATTCATTAGAGAGGACTGAATTGAATCCACAAGTGCAGACAACCAGTGGGGCTTGAAGACGCTTATTTTGTTTCAGCTCCCAATCCTGAGAATAAGCCAAAAAACTTCCTTTGAGTTAAGTTTTTAATTTGCGCTCTTTTTTGACCTGTTTACGCCTATTTGAGTGCATTATTAGTTTACTCCTCTCATTATATATACCACTGAGCGCGAAGTTTACTAAACATTTCTTCTACTGTTTAATTAAGGAGTCAACTGCCAGGGTTTGCTTAACAGGTTGTAACCCCTGGAAATCTTAAAATGCGCTCTGAATCTAAAATATAACTGTGCCTATGTGCATGTGAGATGTAGGGAGCGATATGCTAAGAAATGTTTTATTCATTACGTTTTCTCGACGGACTACTGAAATAGTTACATAGTGATTTGGGCATTAATGTAGAAATGATGAGGCTGTTTATAGGAGGGTAGTGGGGGAGAGAGGGATTTATAACAGTCTTATTAGGAAATCAGACTAAAACTACAGAAATAGATTTGGGGTTTTGGGGTTACCGCCACTTGACTTATTGCAATCCTATCACACCCACTGGCAATTCAGAATAGTAATCAACTGCTGCCAAAAATAACATCTTTCTTAATTGTTACTAAGGAAAGAAATGCCAGCTAAGGACAAAAGCTGTCATGTACAACGTGGAGAACTTTATAATTGGATTTTACAGCTTTCTATTACTGAATATGCTTTGAATCAATATGTAAATGTACTCTTTACCTCTGAATCATACTGAATTTAATTTCAGAACACTTCAAAATTACTCGCACTATAATGCACGAGAATTTACTGCATATATTAAGTGCACAATTTCAATGTCAATTTATTTTTTTGTCTCTATGGAGATGTTTTGCCTGGATTGCTCCACCGTATGGCATTAAACTTATCTACATCCATGGAGACAAGCAGGAAGCAGGAAGTTTGAAGGTACTTTTGAACAATACAAACAGCTGTAACTGAATAACTGCATATCTACAAGGTCATTCTTGGACTACTGCCCTCCTACATGTGTAACTTAATCACACAGAGAAGTGTTGATATGGTTTGCGTTCAAATGATCAGTTGTTGCTCTCTGGTTCGTTTGTTCGCACAGAGTTGGGAAAAAGGGCTTTTGTCTTCTTTGCCCCCTCGACATGGAACAAGCTGCAAAAGGACTGGAAATTAACGGAACTTATCTCATTAAATGGCTTTAAATCCAGGCTGAGAGCACTTGAGACAGCCTCCATAAATTGTACCTGTTTTAAATAATGTGTATGTCATTTTTGTCATTTTTGTGTTGTAATTGTCTTTTTTGTTGCCTCTTGTCCAGGGCTCACTTCGAAAAAGAGGTTTTTAATCTCAATGGGATTTCCCTGGTTAAGTAAAGTTTTAATAAAAAAAAATAAAAAAATATATATATATACATTTAATGCCATATTATGGGACATGGACCATTCCAAATAAAGCAATAACATTTCCACAAAGAAAAATAGGTAGTGGGCCCCCCATTAGTAAAGTTACATAGTGTACCTTTAAAGTGTTTATGCCAGATTCCCTTCCTGACTCAGCTTTATAATTTTCCCAGCCTCAGGGCATGTATTAACAGTACATTCAGTACACTTACACCACAGGATTTCAAAACCACAAGCAAACCTTAGATCCCAATAGGTACTACATTCTGGTGTTTTGATACTGAAATAGAGCATAGTTGAAGTACTTGTACACGTACTGAGTGACTACAAACAGTCCTCTGTATTGAGACGTCTTGTAGAGGGACCTCTTTAAATCATTACGTTGATAGAAGCCATTAGATTGTCATTGTTCTTATCCTCACTTTTCCTTTCACTGGTGGACTGCTGCAGGATGGAGTTTGTTATGGCATCAAAGCATTGCACGGACACGCCATTACTATGCTGTCAAAGAGGTGTCAGGATGAAGGCTGGGAGTGAGTAATGGGAGAGAGGTCACCATCTGCGGTACATGATATGACAGGGCCGGCACTAGTCCCAGTCAAGTGAACAGCTTTTTGACAGAGAGCTGTAGAGCTGAGTGTGGCTCCAGAAGCAGCAGCAGAAGGTTATTTGACAACTGTGACTTCTCAGAAAACACATGTCGGCCAAAACGCACTGGTCAACCAAAACACTTTTGGTTGAGGTTCTAAGTCACTGATCGAGCAAAGGTTTTATATAGAAACAATAGGGACTCTCTGATTACACTGAATAATTAACAGCTGTCACTATTGTTATAACCAGCTATTGTCATGCTTTTAAATTATACGCAACATTACATTAGTTTTATAAAATACAGCTCTGGGAAAAAATAAGAGACCACTGCATTTTTTTCTGAAATCAGCATCTCTACATGTATTACAGCCATTCCATTCCAGCGTCTGTTGAATTCCAACACAAACACAAAGCTGAGCTACTTCAGTTCTTGCACCAGGAGTAAAATAAAGTCGCCCAAGAACAATGTGAAAGACTTGTGGAGAGCATGCCAAGACGCATGAAAGCTGCGATTAGAAATAAGGGTTATTGCATCAAATATTGATTTCTGAACTCTTCTTAAGTGTAAACATTAGTATTATGTTGTTTTTAAATGAATTTAATCTTGTTTCTTTGCATTGTTTGAGACCTGAATACATGTATCTTTTTTGTTATTTTGACCATTTGTCATTTTCTGCAAATAAATGCTCTAAACAATAATATTTTTATTTGGAATTTGGGGAAAATGTTGTCAGTAGTTTATAGACTCAAACAAAAATGTAGAAGTAAGTAGTAAAATCAGAAAAACTGATCATTTTGCGGCTGTCTCTTATTTTTTTTTCCAGAGCTGTATATTACCAAGTAGATTTAATTCATTACAGATGTATTTAACACAATTTAATATTAATATTGGACATTTCACGCATGACATAATATTTCCATGAACACATTCTACTATAAAAGTTACACAGTGTATTTTAAGAGATCTTTAAAAACAGCTATTTCTTTGGGATATTACTACTTGACCAAAATACCACACTGAAATTCATGTGTGGATTCCTATTTTGCTGTTTTTTTTTTTTCACCTGTACAATATTGAGAGATTATCAATAGAAATAACAGATCAATACTACCAATTTTATGATTGTTCTATTTTGAATTGGGTTTTGTGAGGTTACACTAAGGCTACGTTCAGACAGCAGCCTGAAGTGACCCAAATCTGATTTTTTTGCCTCTATGAGACCTGTATCTCATCTTTTAATGACACAGATCCGATTTTTTCAAATGCGACCCAGGACACTTGGATATGTGGTCCTAAAACCGATACATATCCGATCTTTTGACATGTGACTTCAATCTGAACGGCCAGGTCGCGTTCATCCGACCTACACGTCATCAACAAGCTAGAGTGGTATAAGTAGGTGCTCACAAATGTACACAAACGTTCTTCTCGTCATACGAAAATTGTGTATGAAGTCCATGACAGCGAAGCAGAAAAGCACTCCCAATCCCATCACTCTCAGCACCAATACATTCCTTTCTACGGACGTTGCTGCCACTGCCCCCACAAAACGACATGTTCTGGCTCTGGTACGACAGCAACTTTAAAATCACCAGGCGCTCATTTCTAGTGTCCATGTTTAGGCTACTTCTGTATACACTGAGCACGCTCGCTGTGTGTGACCTCGTCGTGTCCTCCAAGGCGCATGTGGGATAGTCTGGTTAACACCTGACCATATCACAAGTGAGATATGGGTCTGGAAACTCGCTTCGAAAAATCCCGTAGCGGAGGTGTGGTTAGCGATTGCCAACGGCCGTTTATTGGGCGTTATGAATGTCTATCATTGAGCGTATACGTAAGTCCATAGCCAATCATGTCAGTTGTCAGTTCAAACTACAAGCTTCCGTTTGTCATGTAGTACGCGTCACCGTCTTGCCACACCTCCCCCGCTCTCTGATTGGGGCCCTAAATCTGGGACTCTCGCTTGGACGAGTTTCCAGGCCGCCTTCCAGTTCGAAACGAACGGAAGCGGCCTGGGAATTCCCAGGCTACATGTGGGACACTTTTGGGGCGTTTAAAGTCCACACTGGAGATCACGTACAAGTCGCATTTAATTGGAAATGTGAACAACCTCGCAAAAAAAATCAGATTTCACAAAAAATCCAAATTGAGCTTTAAGCCCTGCAGTCCGAACGTAGCCAAAAATGTATTTTATTTGACTCAGTATACAAACGCTAAGTAGAACACCAAACAGAAAGGTAGTGTGTGTTTGTGTTGTCAGAAACAGGAGTGGATAAATACCAAAGAGCACAGTACATTGGGGTGATTTACCTTTAACCACGAGCTCGGCGTAGTTGGAGACTCCAGAGCCTCGGGGGGACTGGGTGACACAGCGGTAAAGGTCCTGGTCTGTTCTCTGGACGTCATCGAGCTGGAAGGACACCACGAAGCGCCGGTGACTGAGGTGCTTGACGGACGCACTGGTTAAAATGTCCCCATTGTGTCTCTGAAAAAGTAGCAAAAAGCACCAGGTCAGACAAAACAGGACAGGTCATCATATTCTTCCTTGAATGCACACAGAAGGACACAGAACATACACAGAAATACAGACAGCACACACAGACTAGCCGGCTGTGCAATGTCATAATAAAGTAGATATGATCTTCAGTGCTACTAATGCGCCTTATGTAACGGTTTCATTGTTCAAATGAGTCTGCCTTTTGCTTCACGCTTCTTGGCTTTTACCCAACGGAACAGGAAAAAAAAGTAGGTGAATTAAAGGGTTGCAGGGTGAATCAAAATCACAGTTTAAATTACAAATAGCAAATTACAAAGATGGCTGTTTTAGACATTATATTGTCAGTAAAAAAACTAAATGAAATAACCCGTCTCTATGGGATCGTATTCTGTCTAAAATGTTCAGAAAAGCATGCAATACCTAAACTCAGCTCATTTTAATTCTTCTTACACAAATTTGTATTTAAATTAAAAATTCTAATTGCAATGCTAAGACAAAATTGCAATTGCATATTTTTCCTAATTGCCCAAATTAAGGTCAATATATGTGAGTCCAAAGTCTGTATAAAATTGTTTACACTGTGTACAATCTGTGAAGTATTGTAATTGGTACATCAAAAGATTGTGTCCGTGACTGCTTAATATTACACACGCTCCCAACCCACCAGACTAACAATAAAAAAATACATTAAAATAAATCCTATCTGGGTCAGATTTTTATTAGTGCCTCATAATTAAACAGACAATTGTCCGTTTGTGTGTGTGTTTTAATTAGAACAGCAGGACCATCTCAGTGCTCTATGATTTAATCACCCAATATGACAATCTGATGTCCTTTCATAATAATCAAAGTAATCTTGTTAAAATAATAGTCATTAGGAGAGTAATGTAGAACAGCTCTTTCTGGAAGCTGTCAGAACTGTCATCCAAGTACCATACGACAGAGCCACAGTACGCTAGTGTGGTTATTTAAAGATACTGTAACCTTAAAGACAAAAAACAGACTAAAATAAAAACTTCTTTCTTAAATGTTGAAAGTTACAACTGTATTGCACAAAGGTATTGTGTATTTCCTGTTAATTCACAGTATATTAAAGTAGGTCTGCTTCAAATCCCTAAATCTTATTTCTATGCTTCTAATCAACATAGACGAAAAAGACATTTATTTAAAGTAAGCTTTTACTTTTTTATTTGGGGAAAAAGTGGGCAAAGTGAAAAAGAGGAAAACTGAGGACAGCCACAAATGAATGAATGGGAGAAATGCAAAGTGCAGCAGTGAGGTGTCACTGCTGCACTTTGCATTTCTCCCATTGTTCCACACCATTAAAACTCCGAGCATTTGTCAACTCCACACAGCTCACAAACATCGAGCCTGGCATATTCCCCCATATTTTCAGGCCACCATTGTCAACATGTGAAATGGTGCCCGTGTATTTCTCAAAGTCTTTCTATTGATGTGGCTGTTTTAAGTGAATCCCAAGCATGTGGAGCCTGCTGTGAAACACAGAGATTTCTGGGTTGAACTGGTTGTTCTCCTTTGGGCCTTGAAAAACACAGTCCACACACCTTAAAAGACTGCAGTTTGTGTTCTGCAGCTACAAACTGAAAACTACAGAAAATGAGAAAATCTTTAGCTGTTTCACCACGATAACTCTGTGTGTGTGTGTGTGTGTGTGTGTGTGCGTGTGTGGGTGCGTGTGTGTGTGTGTGTGTGTGTGTGTGTGTGTGTGAATGTCAGCAAGTGTACTGTTATTGTTATTTTTCACAATGACAGTGATTTTTTTATTTTATTTTATAATAGATCTACATCATTTGCACGTGTAATAAAAATCTTACTATACTTGACTTAAAGGTCGCATGGCATGAAATTTTCACTTTCTGAGGTTTTTGAACGTTAATGTGAGCTCCCCTACCCTGTTTAGCCCCCCCCCCCCATGGTTAAAAGTTGCGAAATGTCTAAACTGAGCATTTGCGATCCTTTTCTGCGTTACAAAAAATCGGAGCTCAAACGGGCGAGTTTGAACAAGGCACCTTATTGACGTCAGATCGAAAAAAGAAATGCAAATGCAGTTCCACCCCCGTCTGTCTGTACTCAGTGTCTCTGTAAATCACGCCCAGAGAGTTTGGACTGCGAATGCGCTAGGCAATGCGAAATGCGTTTTTTTTATTTGCCTGGAGGCACGTCCGAGTGTTTCTAGGCTCGGAAGTCCTTTATCTGAGCCTCTGGACCTTTGAACAGCAGTGGTTTAATTTTATTTTATGTGGAAATGTGTTTATTTTTCAATGGAACACTTCAAATCTCTCCCCCGTGCAAAAACAAGGAAATGGATCAGCTGAGCGCTCAGAGCAGAGAGCGGAGCGTTTGGCCACGCCCCCACCCTCTACTATTGGCCAGCTTTTTTCTCCTCATTTGCATTCAAGCAACAACACCCATTATAGAGTGTTCAGAGTGACAAAAATTACTCTTTCTCAGCTTCTCATCTCTGTTTCTCATGCACTGAGTTTTGATTTTGAAGAAGGATTCATTTACAGTATTAGGGAACCATTAAGGAGCCATATAAAAGCACCAAGAAGTACCATGTCATGGGATCTTTAATAATGCATTCAACTTTATATAACTTTTCTAATCACTTACTATTCCACTAAACTATCATTTACTACGTTTCCAACCAACACTCACTCACATCACATTCAAACTAGAAGGTCGGATAAGTAGCTTGCCAAAGGACACAACAACAGTTTGTACTAGAACCACAGTAGCCATAAATCATTTTGAATACACTCCTGAATAACAATAAAGGCAGAACACTATTTTAAAGTATTATGAGTTTGCCCCAAATTACTATAAAATGCAGTTGAAGGTATCATAATTATAAAATACAACTAATCACAATGAATACTTTTTTCCTTTATAGTCTATTGCCTTTGCATTATATGTTAAATTGACTGACTATAAGAATTGGCATGTTTTGCTCCTTTCTACAGACCAACACTGAATAAACAACTACACTATAATACAGGGACACAATTGGTTGGTTGATTGTAATCAGAGGTACATTGTGCTGCTGAGACAATACCTGAGCACATCATCTATTCTGTGCATAGTATTGAGGATTGCTTAAAGTCAGATGCAATTGAAAATGTCTGTGGGCAGTCAGTTTTGAAGTAACCACAGCCCCAACTGGCAGATTTTTATAGCACAATGGTTAAAAGTGTTTTAATATAAAACTTAAGTAAAAGAGTGCCACTGTGAGTTACTTCAAAAGGGGAGTATCTGAACCTAGGTCTGAAAGGGACATATAAAAAAAAAAGAGAAAACCACTCTGACACTGTTTAACTTCCCAAAAGCAAAGAGAGGAGACTTCCAGGTGCTTAAAAGCAAGGTTACCAGTCTCTATTTAAACATGAATATATTACGGACATTAGGCTATTCAAACACGGCATATCATTTGTAATAGTGGTCTAGTGGGGTGATACAGATATAGAAAATAAAAAGTCACATTGCACATTTGATGACGGATGTTTTAAATGAAGTTTCTAGAGGTTTTTCAGTTGTTCTTTCAATGCTGAAGTCCTCACCTCCAGCAGCAACTTCTCAGCTTCAGATGACCTTCCAGCTGCCACACACTGGAAAGTGGCATTCTGCCCGGCATTGACCTCCTCGTCTCCCAGCCTGGAGAAATGTGGCGCCTTAGCTAAAGACAGACACAAACACACAACAAAAGACTATTACCTTTAGGACGCCCACAGAGCCAGACACTTACACAATGGACATTCTATTGTTGCTTTTTTTTTTTACCCTTTTCATATGCAAAAACTCAAATACAATGCTTTACAAGTTCATCTCATTATCGCATCATCTATAGAGCTAACGAGTGGGATTTTCTCACTGTGGTTAAGTTCATTTTAACAGTATTTTTTCTTGCACTAGTATTCATACAGTGTAGCACATATAACTCATATATTGTTTTATGTGTGTAAATGTGTGTGGGGGAGATGAATATAATGTATATGATAGATTGAAGACTATAGATGAGCTGAATGTGGGTGTATCTGTTAAAGACTAAGAGAAGATTAAGAGTAAAGCAGAGCACAATATTTTGACTAATAATGTCCCAGCATGCCAAGCAGCAGAGCTCCGCAGAGCTCTGGGTGTAGGTGTAGCCCTCTCACCCAACTCGGTGATTAACAATAGCACAGTGAGACACAGCCCCCCCGCTGAGCCAAATATCTGGGTAAACATGGCAGCGCTGCCTTGTCTTCCCTCAGACACAGGGTAGGACTAGTCTGCCTGTCGCTCCACTTGATTGACAGCACAAGATGGAAGCGCCAAGGCTTCTGGGAAAAGAATAAGTGTGGCTCTCACTGATCTCGGCTTCTGTGCTGCTATGGAGATGAGGGGAGATGAGGGGGTGATGACTATTTGTTGAACTTAGAGTAAGTAGAGTACGGGGAGCACCCCACAGGAGGCCATGTTTCCTTTGAGTGACTCTGCCTCCTAAGGTTAATTCATAATTCATATTCATCCCTGAGAAGCAAACATAAACAAGCAGTGAATTAAATGTGAACACGCACACAATAAGTTTAGCACGAGTGCGTTACTACAGCTAAATGTGTCAAACCTTATCCTGCAGACTCTTTGGTGAGATAAATATTTTATTGCGCCGCCACAGATAAAGTCAAAGCCTGAAACTCACGAGAATACAACTGAACTGTCACACACACTAGAACAAAGAAGCCCAAAAGGAGTTGATTTGATAATGGTTTATTTTGGAGTAGCTTTATTGGCTGTGCAACACTTCCTTTTGGTTTCTTCTCCACCTTTCGTCACACTGGTCTCTGCCAAGTAACTCCGACTGGCTTAGTGCCATATCATAAGGCATGCTCAGGTCTTGATGAGAGCCTTAATTATTTAATAGCCACAGTGGGAGCATTCAGGGGAAGCCATCTGCTGCAGCTCAGAGGATTGGAGAGACCGATTGAGCGTTGTACATACAGACGCAAGCTATAAACCACCAACAAGCAGCTCTCATTTAGGAGGCAAATGATTTCTTTTAAAATGCCATTTCATCAACAAGGGGTGGAAGTCTAGGAAACACATTTGCTGGTAAGCACTAAACTACCAGTGAAACCTGTACCATTTACAGCAGTCACTTACCAAGTGTAGCCATGTGCCGGAGGTGTTAAACGCGCTATGACCTGACAAGAGCCCTCCTGTTCCGCACAGCGTTCATTGCATTCTGAGTGTTCGTGACACAGTCAGACCTGGTCTTGTATTAAACTCTGGGGTGCTTATGTTTTACACACACTCCTCCAGGGCCTGACAACAGCTCTGAAATCATGCTCTTTGCAGTAGTGACACACAAAGCTTTACCGCGGCAGGGAGTCAGAGGTTACACCCTGAAGAGAATGCATTTTCATGAGCCTTGATGCAGTGTGCCTTGTGAATAATGCAGAAATGCCTTTGTAGAAAAGTTACATGTACTACACCAGCAGGACTGATTAACACATACATTTGGTTGTCAAAAATGGCTCGAAGGCACAAAGGTAGGTGCGTGCTTTCAGATGAGTTGGCATTTGAGTGTCACAGTGTTTTAATATCGGCACTGTTGCTATGGGACGCCCTGGGCCTCTCTACAGTACTAATATCAAAGGTCGATCAGCCATTACTCTTCCCCTCCTGCCTATTTACGCTCCACTTTGATTTACATTTTACCCCCAAACCAGTGGACCTTTTTGAACTCTCTCTCTCCCCTGCTTTCTCTGCTGTTTTGGTAATTGCGTTTATTGTCCATTGTTTGAGTGCCACTTACAGCAGGGATAGTTGACCACCATGATGTCATCTAGGGCGATGTAGCCTTTCCGCTCCCTGGACACAGTAGCTTCTATCAGCACCTGCAAAAGTAAAAGTGAATATGATGACTGGAGTAACTGCCATGTGATTATCCTATAGCACTTAAAGCTTAAGTATAGCAGCTGTTTTAAAAATAACCTCTAATGCTGAAAGGGTTGTGACTTTCTGATAGACATAATTACAAACAAAGCATTGCACATCTGAGGAAAAAAATCAGCCAACAAAATACAATAATAAAAGAGGTATTCTACTGAAGAGATGAGGATCATAATGTTGGTTACGATCACCAGTCTAATATGCAACCAGTCTAATATGCAATAAAGTGCAGATTAAAAATTGTGTTAACATGAAGAAGAATGTGTATCAACATAGAATGTGAACTTAAAAAGGTTGTTTAAGGTTGTTATTTATTTTGTAGTTAAAGGAAAAGTAACGAATTTTACAATCTGAGCCTTCTTTCGGTAATAAAACAAGTCGTTTGACTCACCCATAGCACGTTGGTGTCATTTGGAGCTGTTTGGTAAAAGTTATGTTGTAGCGTATCCGTTAGCGTGAGTACTCGGGGCATTACTTTGCAGTCTCCAAATAACACAAACTTTAGCACTTTTCAAATCATAGAAGCCCGATGTCTTTAGTCTACGATTTCGTGTGGTCAAAAGTGGCCTGTAATCCGAGATTTAGCCATAGTTTCGAGTTGATGAGGAGGCCAGTGCGCATGTGCGGAGTGTGCTCTCAGCTCCCGGGACCCAAACATGAAACGCAAAGCTGAAAACTATGGATAAATCTCGGATTACAGGCCACTTTTGCTTCAAACGAAATCGTAGATTAAGACATCGGGCTTCTATGATTTGAAAAGTGCTAAAGTTTGTGTTATTTGGAGACCTCAAAGTAATGCCCCGAGTACTCAGGCTAACGGATACGCTACAACATAACTTTCACCAAACAGCTCCAAATGACACCAACGTGCTATGGGTGAGTCAAACGACTTGTTTTATTACCGAAAGAAGGCTCAGATTGTAAAATAACGTTACTTTTCCTTTAAGTTGAACAGTTGCAGAAACACAGAACCACATGCAGAAAATATATCTTTTTGCTGCTTCTAACAAATGTTAGAAGCAGCTCCTTTGACAAATGTTCACTTTTGAGTTAAAATATTGTCCATCCCACCATAAAGCACATCACAAATGCACTTCGGCTGACACGAAACCAAAATAATGGAGACAATAGAAGAAATAAGAAAAACATCAAACAGAGATTGCTTTAGTTTGGCCTCAGACTGCAAGATGGAGGAAATATAATAGCTTTAGCTCGGTGGACACAATGTGGTTCTGGAGTGGTGAGGTGCATTGGACATTCAGGGTGCAGCCTGCGATGAGGCTATAAGAGCAGATAATACAGCGTGCACATGGGGCCCAGGGGGGCGGCTAAACTGCACACGGCACGCTGCTGGAACAATAAGCTGCGCAAGGAGGACTCTGGCGAAGCCTAATCAATATCGAATCACCATGCTCTATAATGGCACAGAGTTATGAGGCTCTGGGGGGATGTTTGTTTTCCACGCACCAAGGACAGGCTTCCATCGGACGGTTTGATCAAAGGCTGGCTTTGAGTTATTGTTTCTCATAATCCTCCGACCACATGATTACAACATGGATAATGTCCGCGGCTCAGCTCAAGCTCTCGCACAGATGCCCTAATGCTGGACACTGTTTATGACTGTTTTTCTTTTTTACGAGCAGGTGCGTGTAAAAATATATTTGGTCTGGTTTAGCAGATTTAGCGGTGGCTGTATTGATTGAAGCACAGTAATAGCATGGTAATCAGATGAAAATTGCAAGGTAACTAAAAGTGTACGGTAATTATAATAATCACAAGGTAATTAATCATGAAAACGGGGTTCACATCTGTCACTCAACTTTTATGGTAGTGTGATGGTTCCTATTTTTAATCCAATACGGAGACAAAAACATGGTTGATATTTTCTTGCTAATAATTTGGAAGGCTACAAAATCTATAGTCTATTCTCTGTTATCCCATTTAACATGCAGGTTCTTCATTATCATAACATTTCTGTGGTGGAAAGTGAACTATAGTACATTGTATTTTGAATGTAACATGATTTATAGCAAGCATTGTCATTAAGCTAAGTATAGTTATAATACATTCAGTGAGTAAATTTACTGTTTTTTAATTAGACTTTTTAATTCATATATTCAGGTTGGTCCAGAAATTCTCATCATGTTTGAATTTTTATTTATACAAAGCTGTTCTGTAGTTACTTCATAACACATAACACACTTGGAGCAGTTTTGTCTTATTTTTTGTTTAAAGGATGTAAATGCTGAGGCAGATACTTAAAGCTCTAGAATGGAAATGGTATCAGAACTGAGAAAAGCTGAGGGAAGAATGAATTTCACATAGCCTTGTTAGAGCTTTACGATGACCGGAGACTCTGCAACTATGGTTCTTGACTTGGATTTTAACCAAACATTCTCGTTAAGAGCCAGAAGGACAAACAACTCACCCATATTCTTGCCCCTTTGTAAAAATATTTACTTATGTGTATTTCAATAATAGACAAGTGAGAAAAGTTTCTTGGATTCCCATGGTGTTTGCAGAAGAACAACAACACCTCTGGCCCCAAATATCCTCCTCTCGCGGCGAACAGGATGGAGCCAGACCCACCTCGCGGACTTAAGGCCAAGGATACATGTGATTACAACAACAATTGGTGTGACAACAGCCCCGGCCGTGCGAGACCCAGAAGACACCTCTGCAGACGGACAGGAAGTGAAAAGATTGAGGTCGGCAAACAAAAAAAAAAAGGATCTAGACTAAATGAGGCACAGAGGTGAAGAGTGTGGGCTGAAAGAGTACTGTAGACTAAAGTGGAGGTGGCGTCACTTGGATACCATGATGTAAGGTGTGCATCGGGGGTCACTGAGTTGGAACGTGGCCCCTCTTCCTCTATAGATGCCCACCCTCCTCACGCTGGATCAACACGGAGGCTAATCTCCTCCTGCCAAAGTACATTTCTCAGTTTGTTCCCATGCTCGACTTGAACTTGACCCTGAAGACGCCATAGGTATGATTTACAGCCTGCTCTCTCCCACTTCTCTGACATTTTCTATCTTATATATAGTGTTTAGGGGACGTGATGTTCTTATTGCAGTTAATCTCCTCTGCCCTATGTCTCCTCAATCACCACCTCCGCCCATGTTTTTTTGTGAGATAACTTAAACAATAATAGTTGTACTTGATCAACTATAAATCAGGAGATGCCGTACCTGTCACAAAAGAGGCGTGTTCAATGCTAGTCTTGAACACTGAAGGGAAAATAAGAAAGATCTGAGGCTCGGTAGATTTTAAATTAGTTTGTTTTTATTTTAACGCCGGCTCCAAATTCATCACTTAATTTTCACTTTCACATGTGATACGTGTTGTTTTCAAAAATATTGTTCAGACACCTACATTTGAAATCTTTTCTGCTATGTGGCACGAGGTCATATAAGAAATAAAATAAATAAGAAATAAATAGAAAATTACACACGCAAACACTTACATGGAATAAGAAATCATACAATGCCACCATTTGTTATTTACTTTATGGGTCTAATTCACAGTCCACATTTCTACTGTATACACTCCAAACAAAGAAGTGCGGTTCCCATTGTTTGTGCATTTACTTATTTATTTTTTCTATACAAATATAGTATAGAAATTAGACGAGATCATGGACTAAATGCAGAGAATTGGCAGAAGAGAAACAGAGTGAGGGCCAAATCAAAGGTGTTCTTCTGAGTTTAAGTGCTCTGTGAATGATTGATTGTGGGTTCATCTCCGGTCTCCAACAAATGCATGAATTGTTCTCCAGTGAACAACTCATACATTTATTTCAATAATCGGCCTCACAACATTCTTCTTTTTTATACATACTTTTCCCTGTAAATCTGACACCCTGTTAGCTCTACTTTACTAATGAATTGTTACTTGGAGATGCTGGAATCAGCTAAAGTGGTAAAAATAAAAGCATGCCGTGAAATGATTTATAGCAGAAATAAAAGCCACATTATGAGGATATATTACATTATGCCACTATACAGGCCTTTAAAAGCTCTGTAATGTATACAAATCAAAAGACAATTCATCTGAGCCATAACGCACACAGCCTTCCCCGCAGCCAGAGACGGCATTAGACGCCAAGCCCTCCTCCCGTCACTATTGGACACACTCATAGGTAAATAACCTCCCAAAAGTCACAACTAAAAGGTCATTCGCTCAAGGAAAGCTGCTCAACTGGAAAAGGCCAGAGCTGTCCATGTTATAAAATATGCCATTATGAATACCAATATACCCTCTTTAGCACAGTTTCAAAAGGCACTGTGAAAGGTTCAGGCTCACAAAGAGTAACATATCTGAAAGAAGTTGCCACAATACGCAATATTTTTCATAACTGACTAAATAACTTTTGGAAATTCATGTTGAATAAGCTACATGCATAATGTATTATTTTTTCATTTTTAGACACAATTTTAAAAAAGTGGGTTTGTTAGTGCACCAAAGAAATAAAATAGCCCGGCAAGATGTCTGACCTCCAGAAATTTAGTTGTGCAATTCAAATCAGATTATTAAAAACAAACTAAAGTGGCTTGCAATTTGTATTTATTTATTTATTTTTAAATAGAAACCATAAAAATCATTGTCAATTACACAAAAAATAGTCCTCCTCCAAAGTCTGAACTCTAAACGCTATATACTGTAAATCTGACCCATTATTATTATTATAATTTTTTTTGTGAAAGAGGATTGGCTGTGGACCTCTTTGGGGAAAAAAAAAGACAATTAGAAATGACTGAATCTTATATAAACAATTATCAAATCAATTAAAAAATATGAATATCTAACCTGAAGAATTCTTTGACTTCGATTTGAACTGATTTGGAGAGAGAAAGACCAGTAAAACCCCACGTCCCCAGCTCTATTTGGCGCTCATACCAGGTTGGATAGCATCTTTAATATTTGATAACCAGTTCCTCTTGGTATTGCACCTCTACCAACACGACAAGGCAGTGCAGCAGACACACAAAATCTCCAATCGAGACGTCTCAAGGTCTCACTATACCGGAGGATTTTCACCGACCAATCTGTTCAGCCTGAAACCCCTTCTTCAAATGTGCAGTAGGGGTTTAGAGGGATCACATAACATCTCTGTATATTTGAACACACCTTTCACGGGCTTTTACAGAAATTGCATTTACGAACAACAGATGAATCGAGTTGTGTCACAATCCAAAATCTCAAACTCAATTTTAATACTAAATAAATAAAAGGCTTGATACAGATTTCAAGACCACATTGGTAATAATAAAAAGCACTTTTAACAACACATTTTACACCCATTTTCAACTCAAAAATAGTAGTTTCTTAATATTACCATGTAGTCGTGACTGTAATAGAAGTGACAGAGCCAAAGCTATTCTGAAAAGGTCCAATTTGGTTTCATGATCAGTGTTAATATCTGTTCAAATGAGTGTGTCCTAGTGTTGATAGGACAATTTTAGTACTGACTTTTAGTATTGATTTGTATCTGGGTATAATTTTTTTGACAAAACCTAAATTTTAGAAAAGCTGATTAGGAAAAACTCCCAGTCTGTTCACATCCAAAGATTTACTTATTTAAACTTACGATGACTTGAAAAACCAATTTTCTAAGTCAGGCTTTAAAAGAATGCTTTGTGGGTTTAATGACGAAGTAAATCTGTCGGTTAACTACTTAGAGTTGCTATGGAGATGATTTAGATCTTAAATCTAAGCGAGCCGTAAACTTAACACCGCCTTTGGCAAAAAGTAAGGAAGCATGAAGACGGATTTTGTTTTGTTTCCTATTTACTGAGAGTTATAACCACTGCATAAACTGCTCTACTGACTGCACTATGTAGATGTAGATTTTACTTGTATTTGAGAACCTGTATGAAAACTTTTATTTTATCTTTATGCCCTTAATTAAATTAGTACATTTTCCACCACCTGCAGATTAGCACCTAGGCACAACTGTAAATTAAAACTACAAAAAAAGCCCTATAGGATGAAATTATAAGTATCCACAGGTTTCAGAGTGATGAAAAATTGCGACATTTGCCATAAGTTTTACAAACAAAATATCAAACAAATATTTACAAAACAAAATAGATCTTATCCTCAAAATGGCATCTATGAACAAGAAACTGAAATTCATTATTATTACAGATAAGGCTATATATGTCATTTGATCTGTATTGAGAAATATACTGTGTGTATTGGCGTTAGCTTGATCCAAATTTAAAATCAAACTGTTGTCCTTTTTCTAGACAATTATACAGCTCTGGAAAAAAATAAGAGCCCGCTGCATTTTTTTCTGAAATCAGCATCTCTACATGTATTACAGCCATTCCAACACAAACACAAAGCTGAGCTACTTCAGTTCTTGCACCAGGAGTGGAATAAAGTCACCCAAGAACAATGTGAAAGACTTGTGGAGAGCATGCCAAGACGCATGAAAGCTGTGATTAAAAATAAGGGTTATTGCACCAAATATTGATTTCTGAATTCTTCTTCAGTGTAAACATTAGTATTATGTTGTTTTAAAGTGAATTTGATCTTGTTTCTTTGCATTGTCTGAGGTCTGAAAACATGTATCGTTTTTGTTATTTTAACCATTCATTTTCTGCAAATAAATGCTCTAAACCAGAGGTCTTCAACAGGGAAATCTTTTGTTTTCACTTTAAAATAATATAATTTTATATTTTAATATTTTTAAAAACAATATATTTTTTTCATTTTTCCCCAATCAATTTCTCCCTTGTCCCCCCACCCTCTCTGATGCCTTAAAATGCACATTAATGCGTACATGGAGAATGGAGAAATAAAGGCAAACGCATCATGCTATGCCGTATATATAATAGGGGGTCCCTGGCCCAGTTCGCCATCTGTTTGGGGGTCCCTGGCCTGAAAAACGTTGAAGACCCTGCTCTAAATGAATATTTTATTTGGAATTTGGGGGAAATGTTTTCAGTAGTTTATAACCTCAAACAAAAATGTTCCTTTTGCCCAAACACATACCTATAAGTAGTAAGATCATTTTGCAGTGGTTACTTTTTTCCAGAGCTGTATATTAGTTGTCCTATTAAAAGCCCCCGCATTCTCCTCTGCTGTGACTGAGGCTCTGATCAAGGCTCTGCTGCAGTGTTGTGATGGCCTAAACTGTACACCGTGGTTTTGTACCTCAGATTACAGTTTGCTGAGATACTCACATGACTTAGACAAGAGAGAGTGCGGCTCATGGGAGTGTCAGGAGAGGACAAGGCAAACACACTGTACTCTGAGAGTGTGCTTATATAGGCTTTTGGACTCTGTTTCATTACTGTGTACGGTTTTGTATACATAATTCATTGCTCAAATAAACGAAGCATGTTATCAAATTATTATTGAAGCTTTTGGTCAAACTGCCCAAGGGGATAACACTGAATTCAACTGAAATAACTTAATGTAACAGAAAATTGAGTTTTTATGTTTTTTTTTTCCCCAAAACCTGAAGCGTGGGCAGTTCATCTATAACTCCTACTATCACTATCCTTGGGCAAGAAATTACCTACAAAATGAATAAGAGTATCCTTTGTTATGAAAGAAAATGCTTTTTGTTTTTAGTTTAATATTAAATATTATATGCAATATTTAATATTATTTCATCTGTTTGTGATCCAAAAACTCAAAAAGTGAATCTGCAAACCATGCATGCTGTGTGAAAAGAGTCTTTCACTAATTGAATCCTTTTTGTGTTTTGTTACTTGCTAATAATAAAAAATGTTGAGTTAGCATCATCTTAAGCGGCACAAACTGGCTTAACTAAAGAGTGTAATTTGCTGCTTAATTGAGCACATTTCGAAGCCCATTAATTAAAATGGTTGACCAGCAGTGAGACTTTTTATAACCACCATGACATACTTTATACTTACATACATTTAATTTGATTATTTTCTAATATTCTGTATTGAACAGACAACTGTATGCAATTACATCTTCCTCAGATCACATGAAGTGTCAGCACAGTGTCACCCTATATCATGTACGTAGCATTGGTATTTACATAGCGAAGGTCACATCTCGCATGGCTGAACAGAATTTAATTAAATTGTAAGGATTGACAGTTCTTGATAAAATGCACACGAGTCCACTTAATTGCTTTCTGACAGCTCCGCAGAGTTTGCAGAAAGAAGAAAATGGATTAATAGAAGCATATCCTATGGGCTACCTGTTTGTAACATAGTCAATAGTGTGGCACTGAACACTACAGTACTACACCATGAGCAGTGCTGGAGGCCAGATCTACAAGTCTGCAACCAGGAAGCTCATGTTAGACCTGAGAGGGCCCTAGGGTGCTAGCACTGCCGTATGCTCATGAGGCAGTCAATGCTAATTAAATTGCAAATGTAAGTAATTAACACCGAACTTGCCTCTCGACCTAAAGCAAAAATGATCGCAATTCATTTAATAGAAATCCGTAGATATAAGTAGTGAATGTAAAAAAAAATGTAATTACAAAATATTACATCATATTTTTTATCAAGCAGCATTTATTTCATTGAAAATGTAGCACAATCTCAGCAAACAAATGATCTGTGTTGCAAAACTCAGTGCTCTGTAATTATGTAGAATGAATTAAACATAAATCAATCATTCATTCATTCATGCACCATGCCAACCCAAAAACCCTAATGTGAGTAATATAAAATGTCCACAAGCTGAGTCTATGAATGGGTTTTAGCTTCCTATTCACAGGCAACGTTGAGGAATTTTCAACATTCTGTAGAATATTGGGTGAATTCTTCATTTTTCATCCTTCTTTAGATCTAGATTTAACCTGTAAAGAGCATTATATCCTAAACTGATTTTAACTTTAACTACATCACTGGTTGATAACTAACATTTCACTGTCTTCAAGTTTTTAACTTTGTAGTACAGTGAACCCTCGCTCTATCGCGGTTCACTGTTCGCGGCCTCGCTGTTTCGCGGATTTTTTTTTTTCAATTTTTTTTTCTTCAGTTTTTTCATTTTTTTTATAGTGTAACTTTTTTTTTTATAGTGTAACAATGTGTTCTGCGTCCTGATTGGCTAAGAGACTAGACCAGGACTAAACGTGGACTAAACCAGTTCTAGACCGGAACTAAACCAGGTCTAGACCACGTCTAAACCAGGTCTAAACCTGGACTGGCCCTGGACTAAACTAGAACTAAACCAGGTCTAGACCAGGTCTAAAATAGGTCTAAGCCTGGACTGGCCCTGGACTAAACCAGGACTGGACCAGGTCTAGACCTGGACTAAACCAGGACTAGACCAGGTCTGAACCAGGATTAAATCACTCCGTGTGGCTTTTGCGTTCGTTTGTGCGTTCGTTTATGGCTCGGGTTGAGAGCACGCTGTTTGTCCACGATGAGGGGTTTATCGTGGACGATGAGGGATTTATCGTGGACAAATCCGTGACAGAGCAGCATGTGTCGCGCACTTCTTCAAGGAGTTGGTGCGCGTCTCGTCCCAGGACGTGGCAGTGCTCCTCGCGCGTCTGGCGGGGCTTCCGGGGCCGTTTCTCCCCCCACGCGTCATTATTAATACATTTTGTGGAAAATCTATGAAAGTTTGAGTGTTTAAACTAGAGACAAATCTGAGAAAATGTTCATTCCAGTCTGAGAAAAGTGTATAATGTGTGTGGTGAGGCATTTACAGCCTTAAAACATGTAGAATAATTGTAAAATATAAAGTTGTCCTACTTCGCGAATTTCTCTTATTACAGGTTATTTCTGGAACCTAACCCCCGCGATAAACGAGGGATTACTGTATTTAGTAGCATTTGTAATATAGTTAGGAGTCGGGTATTGTAGGGTGCGTTCACACTGCACATCAAATTTGGGACTAAACTGGGATTAAATTCAGAACTAATCCTGGACTAGACCAGGACTAAACCAAGACTTTACTTGGACCAAACCAGGTCTACAATTCAGACTAGACTGGGCTGAAACTAGGACCCAACAAGGACACAAGTGAACACACCCATAGTAATAGTTATACTGTTGCTAAATCCCAAACTGTAAATTATCAGAGATGTATGGTCTCTTACCTGGTATTCATTTGGCCAGAAGGTGCTGACAGCGAGTTCGACCTGGTGCCACTGTTTGCCATGGGAGCCTGAGGCGTTCCACACAGGGTTTCCCAAAGGCCCCCCGTTGACGCGCACATAGGCGTTGAGGGCTCCGGGGCTGTGGCCATCCCGACTGTACAGGAAGTAGCTGAACTGGACGCAGTGCGTGTCATTCTCACTCAGCGGAGGGAGAAGCAGCTGAGCACGCTGCCCCACTGCATGCTGGGAGGAGTTGACGAGCATGTAGGAGCCTGGAAGAGAGCATTGTACAATAGATTAGTTATCTAAGAGTAAGGACATATGAATCCAGATATGAATCCACAAAACAACCCAAGCAGACATAACTGTATGCTCAGTAAAAGTGCAGATATTATGTGCCATGACCCTGGGAGCAATAAACACTGCATTGTGAATTGCAGTGTGAAGTCCTCAGTCTACAAAAAAGCCCTAACAATTATAACCCCTCAAGATGTGCTGTTCTGGAGATGTTGATTTTCAAACAAACAAAAATCTGACTTTAAGTTTTGTTGATTTGTTCATTTGCACGCACTATTGTTGCTTATAAATGATTTCTTAGATCTCTAACAGGTATCATACAAATTTTGTGAATTATTTGCAGTGGCCTTCAGTGCTGTACGGTACACTGTACAGTGTAGTATAGCTGCTGCAACGTTTGAAACAAAAGGAAAAAAAAATCTGGAGAAAACCCTATTTTATGTTTAAAACTGTTGGAATAAAAATGTGAAGTAAAAGTACGTTTCTGTCACTTGGTGCAGCTCTGAGTGAAAGCAGATGATAACAGTGAAAGAAATGTGCCAAGTTGAATACAGAAACACTATCAGCTCAGCAGTAGCAGGCGGCAGATCTTATGAATACAGGCAGTGACACAGAATGAAATGGACTTGGAATGATGGCACCCTTCCCTGGAGAAGGTGACTCGGAGGTAAGCAACAGGACTCACAGACCCCAATGCCTTCTCTAATCAGGATAGCACAAACCCATTGCCCTCTCCCAAGCATCTGTCCTGCTTGAGTCGGAGCCTGCTAACGTGATTAGCACCACAATGTTGGGAGACCTTCCTGTGTACTCTCATAATCAAACCGGTTGTCTTTGTCCTCCAAGGTCCCAGTGTTCTCCAACTGAGACCAACCACAGCTGGAGGGTAAGTGCCACAGAGAGTCTCCGTTCAGACTACACGCCAAGGCCAGATGACAGCACAATTAAAGACACAACAGGACCTGAATATACAGTGGGGTAACAAAGTATTTTGCCAGCCTGTTTTCCCACTTAAAAATATGAGAGAGGTCTTTAATTTTCATCATTGATACACTTCAACTGTGAGAGGCAGAATGTGAAAACAAATCCAGGAAATCAAATTGTGTGATTTTTAAATAATTAAAAAATAAGTATTTAGCAGCTATAAAAAAGCAAGAATTCTGGCTCTCACAAACCTGTTACTTCTTCTTTAAGAAGCTCATCTATCCTCCACTTGTTACCTGTGTTAATTGCACCAGTTTGAACTTGTTATCTGTATAAAAGATACCTGTCCACGCCCTCAAACACCAACATCCACCATGATGAACAACAGAGAGCTTTCTAAGGACAACAGAGACAAAATTGTAGACCTGCACAAGGCTGGGATGAGCCAATGATAAATAGTCCAGCAGCTCGGTGAGAAGAGATACACTGTTTGAGCAATTATTAGAAAATGGAAGATATAACATCACTGACAATCTCCCTCAACCTGGGGATCCCCTAAAAAACTCACCTCGTGGGGTGCAAATGGTCTTGAGAACGATGAGGAATCATCCCAGAGGCCCTAGAGGCACCCCAGCTCTCTTCAGGGCATTGCCCAGTCCCCACTGGTCAATGCCCTGAAGAGAGCTGGGGCCACAGTCACAAAAGTTATGTCATCATGGATTAAAATCCTTCCCTTGCTTAAGCCAGCACATGTCCGTAAAGTTTGCCAGGGACCATCTGGATGATCCAGAGGAGGATTGGGAGAATGTCATGTGGTCAGAAGAGACCAAAATAGAACTTTTTGGTATAAATGCCACTCGCCGTGTTTGGAGGGAGAAGAATGCGGAGTTTCATCCCAAGAACACCATACCCACTGTGAAGCGTGGGGGTGGAAATATCATGTTTTGGAGCCGTTTTTCTGCAAAGGGGACAGGACGACTGATACGTGTTGAGGAGAGGATGAATGGGGCCATGTATCATGAGATTTTGAGCAAAACCTCCTTCCATCAGTAAGAGAATTGAAGATGAAACGTGGCTGGATCTTCCAGCATGACAATGATCCCAAACACACCGCCCGAGGTGGCTCCGTAAGAACCATTTCAAGGTTCTGGAGTGGCCTAACCAGTCTCCAGATCTCAATCCAATACAAAATCTGTGGAGGGAGTTGAAAGTCAATGTTGAAAAGTGACAGCCCCAAAGCATCACAGATCTAGAGAAGATCTGCCTAGAGGAATGGGACAAAATGCCTACTACGTGTACAATGTGTACAAACCTGGTAAAGACCTACAGGAGACATTTGACCTTGCCAACCAAGGTTACATGTATTGAGGTGGAATTTTTATTTGTGCTAAATATTTATTTGACCCCCATTATACAAATAAATTCTTTAGAAATCACACAATTTTATTTTCTGGATTTTTTGTTTCACATTCTGTCTCTCACAGTTGAGGTGTATCAGTGATGAAAATTACAAACCTCTCTCATCTTTTTATGTGGGAAAACAAGCACTTTCTGTAACTGCTAAATACTTTTTTGCCCCACTGTAGACTTCATGGAATATTACAGTTTGTAAGGATGAAGAGTGTATTTTAAGTGTATCTTCAAAATAGTACATTATCTCACAAAATCACAATTTTTAAGATAAGTTTACAAATTAAATTTTCCCTTTTGCAAATATTACAACAAAAAATATTTATCTGGGATGGAATACAGTGGTACCTCACCTTATGAAAGACCCAACAAACGAAAATTTAAAGTTACGAAACGCCTTCACGTTAAATTTTGGTCTCTAGATACGAAAGAAAATTCAAGTTACGAAACGCGAAATCTCAAAAATTCAAATAATGCGCACTCAGCCACACACATTATATGCTTTTCTCAGACTGGATTTAAACTTTTCTCACATTTAACTCTCGTTTAAACACTCAAACTTTCATAGATTTTCAACAAAATGTATTAATAGTGAAGCGTGGGGGGAAGGGGAGGGCGGTGTGTGTGCGCAGACACATGTGTGATAGCGCAGCATGACCCGGCGCGGGGCTGCGAGCACGAGACACGTGCTCAAACCGTGCCAGGTCTAAACCAGGTCTAAACCAGGTCTAAACCAGGTCTAAACCAGGATTAGACCACCGCGGCTCTTGCATGCGTTCGTTCATGCGCTCAGACTGCGTGCGGTCCCGAGGGGAGTCCTCGCTGCTCGCCTCAGCCGTGACTCGAAACGAAACCAGGAAATAGACCCGCACGTGGCGCTTTAATCCACCTGATTTAGTCCAGGTTTAGTCCTGGTCCAGTCCTGGTTTAGTCCAGGTCTAGTCCTGGTCCAGTCCAGTTTTAGACCTTGGTCTAGACCTGGTATAGTCCACGTTTAGTCCTGGGTCTACAGTCTCTACGCAGGACACAGTGTTACACTATAAAAAAATGTTACACTATAAAAAAAAACTTGGAACGAATCAGGCCTTTTCCATTGAAATAGCTACTCAACTTACAAAAAATTCACGTTACGAAACCACTTCTGGAACGAATTAATTTCGTAAGGTGAGGTACCACTGTATAATGTTTTTAGCATCATTGTTCTTCTATTTCCAATTCAACCCACTTGTCTGGCTATATCGGCTGACACACAAAGGATAAACTCGGAATGACCTAAGAGCACAGAAGTATGATGCAGCTTAGATAAAATACTGATGCTAGCTTAAGGAGAATTTTTAAATATGGGACTGCTACAGTTATAGGGAAAAAAAGCCAATTAAAAAAAAGAGGATTACCAGGTTAATGATCAGTTCATAACAAAACTCTGTATTCTTGTTGCACTGAAAATAAAAGTCACCTTAGATTGAGAATCAGGATGTTTCAGCAACAGGTGACCACTGCACCTCAAGTGCACAAACACTACCAGTGTCTAATCACGTGGCTCTTTTGCATAATGATTTGAGAATGAAAGTGGAAGTCAAACGGTGGTCCGGGGGGTCAGGGGGGGCTCATTACTGCAGGCTGCACAGAAACCCTTTTCTGCACAGCCCTCTGCCCCCCAAGCACAATGTCAGCAACCCCTGATTTGTGTTGGCTTCTCTCATTTCGTTTCACTTAATTAGATCTTTCAGAGGTTCTTCTCTCCTGCTCCCCAAGCCCACAGGGACCTATAATATTATAGCTAAGCCTGAAGGGCCACGGCTGCACTGTCCTCAGCTTAGGTTCAGCCCTGGACACATGCCCCTTCTTTAATATTGAGTCAACCCTTTTTGTCAACTCTGCAACATCCTATGACACTGCATAGGTGTATGAAGCATTGTTTTTGCCCTTTTTGACCGAACATCTGAAGGAGATGGGTGAGGTTCTGCATTTTATGAGATGTGACAGACATATGAGATAGGTAGCTGAAAATATACTATACTTCAGCATTGTCAAGGCCAAAGTCATGGCGCATTTTGATAAAATGTAATAATAACACGACTGCAAAGCCTTGACAAAGTCATCTCAAGTTTATTCAGCAAATCAGTAATTGTTACACAGGCCATGATATAATCACAAACATGAGCTAAGTTCTGTGTAGTTGATCCTTTGTTAGCTGGCCAAGTCAACAGTCTTTGATGAATTTTCATACATTTTAATTCATGTTTTTTTTTTTCATTAGTCAGTGCATTTTAAACCAAATAAGTTGGCATGAACATAAGTAAACTGAACAGCTGTATCTTTATGTAATGTATAAACCACAGGGGGCTTTATATGGTTTGTCACTTTAACTTTATTTTAATAAAAGTGACACATACTAGATGAGTGTTCATCTATTCAACAATGTGAATGAAAGTGAGACTATGGTGTCAGTGACTGTGAATAATTCTAAACTGTTTGCCTCACTTGATATTGTGAGTGACGTCTATACTACAGCAATCCTTGTCATATAAACTTGCCTTGGGTTTCCAGTAGGATCGAGAAAGGGGCAAGTTACGTTTTGCTTTTTTCAAACTTTACCAAAACTCTACTGTGTCCATTTTTTGAATTGTTATGTATGGATTTCTGTTGACGTTAAACAGTTTTTCTATACTCTTCCCTGTAGAGTTTATAATCAAGAGCTTAAGGTAGAGAAGTTGAGTAATAGAAACATACTTCAATAAATGAAATGCCAGCTCAAGGAGACAGTCGAATTCAAAAGAGAATACAAGAGTTGACACTTCATTTTGACCTCAAGGCTACTCAATTTAGCTTTGCCTTGACATGGAAACATTTTAAATTCCTTTTCTCTGGGAATGTTGTAGAGATCTTTACCCAGGTTGTTATGAGCAAACAATGACAATACAAGGTGCCATTACATTGCCCCACATCTCTTCAAGGATTTGTTCTTGTGTTGAAGAGAAGTCTGCAGTTATAGACATGGACTCTGTGATTGTACTCACGCAAAACCTTCACAACGTAATCTTCGAGGCTCTCCGTCTCTTGTGTGTTTGCAATATAACTACTGACATTTAAAGCTGAATGACCTGTTCTTATTCAAATGGCGAGCATGACATAACGAAATAAAATTTCTCATTTTATTCATCTATCCATCCATTTTCTTCCACTCCGGACACTTCCGGAAGTGGGGGGGTGCCTGAGCCACCTCAACTGGCTCCTCTCGACACGGAGGAGCAATTTTACACTCAACAAAAATGCAACACTTTTGTTTTTGCTCCCATTTTTCATGAGATGGACTTAAAGATCTAAGATTCATTCCAGATACACAATATTACCATTTCTCTCAAACATTGTTCACAAATCTGTCTAAATGTGTGATAGTGAGCACTTCTGCTTTGCTGAGGTAATCCATCCCACCTCACAGGTGTGCCACATCAAGATGCTGATCTGACATCATGATTAGTGCACAGGTGTACCTTATACTGCCCACAATAAAAGGCCACTCTGAAATGTGCAGTTTTGTCTCACAGCAAAATGCCACAGATGTCACAAGCATTGAGGGAGCGTGCAAATGGCATGCTGATAGCAGGAATGTCAACCAGATCTGTTGCTCGTGCATTGAATGTTCATTTCTCCACCATAAGCCATTTCCAAAGTTTCATTTCAGAGAATATGGCAGTACATCCAACCGGCCTCACAACCGCAGACCACGTGTAACCACACCAGCCCAGGACCTCCACATCCAGCAGGTTCACCTCCAAGATCGTCTGAGACCAGCCACTCGGGCAGCTGCTGAAACAATTGGTTTGCATAACCAAACAATTTCTGCACAAACTGTCAGAAACCGTCTCAGGGAAGCTCAACTGCATGCTCGTCGTCCTCATCAGGGTCTTAACCTGACTCCAGATCGTCGCCGTAACAGACTTGAGTGGGCAAATGCTCACATTCGATGGCGTCTGGCACGTTGGAGAGATGTTCTCTTCACGGATGAATCTCGGTTTACATTGTTCAGGGCAGATGGCAGACAGCGTGTGTGGCGTTGTGTGGGTGAGCACTTTGCTGATGTCAATGTTGTGGATCTAGTGGCCCATGGTGGTGGTGGGGTTATGGTATGGGCAGGCATCTGTTATGGACGAAGAACACAGGTGCATTTTATTGATGGCATTTTGAATGCACAGAGATACCGTGATGAGATCCTGAGGCCCATTGTTGTGCCATACATCCATGAACATCACCTCATGTTTCAGCAAGATAATGCACGGCCCCATGTTGCAAGGATCTGTACACAATTCTTGGAAGCTGAAAATGTCCCAGTTCTTGCATGGCCAGCATACTCACTGGACATGTCACACATTGAGCATGTTTGGGATGTGCTTGACCGGCGTATACGACAGCGTGTACCAGCTCCCACTAATATCCAGCAACTTCGCACAGCCATTGAAGAGGAGTGGACCAACATTCCACAGGCCACAATTGACAATCTGATAAACTCTATGCGAAGATGTGTTGCACTGCATGAGGCAAATGGTGGTCACACCAGATACTGACTGGTTCTGAGTCCCCAGACCCTCAATAAAGAAAAAAAAAAAAAAAGCACATTTCAGAGTGGCCTTTTATTGTGGGCAGTCTAAGGCACACCTGTGCACTAATCATGATGTCAGATCAGCATCTTGATGTGGCGCACCTGTGAGGTGGGATGGATTATCTCAGCAAAGCAGAAGTGCTCACTATCACACATTTAGACAGATTTGTGAACAATGTTTGAGAGAAATGGTAATATTGTGTATCTGGAATGAATTTTAGATCTTTAAGTCCATCTCATGAAAAATGGGAGCAAAAACAAAAGTGTTGCGTTTATATTTTTGTTGAGTGTATATTATATTCTTTAACCTCTATTCAAGTCCAGTTGTAGATCTGAGTATTGTACCAATGTAAGTGAAAAGCAGGAAATGGAGACCAACCCAAATGTTGGCAAAAGGAGAAATTCAATTTGTCAACTGGACAAAGTTTATAAAGTTTAGAAAAGTTTATAGTGAGTGGGTGGTTTTCTTAAGAACAGCTCAAATGGAGGCTCAAGTGCGTTCTGTAATAAGGAATGATTATAACGGAAAAAAATAAAAATAAAAAATAAAATTTGCACAACTCCTGATGTGACAAAATTTTCTCAGAATTCTGTTTATTTTGCACATGTTCAAACTTTGGTGAGAAACATTATGGAACCATTCAAATTAGGGATGCAAATTATCGATTAATTCATTAATTGAAAGTTGATTGACCTTATCGATCGATTAACGATTAACTGATAAGCGCCATTTTTCACCTGAATTTTAGTGTTTCAATAGGGTCTTTAAGAATATAAGCTATAGTATACATAACACTGAGTCAAAAATATATCATAGTATTATTATATTGTATATTCCTCACTTAATTATTCCTTAGTAAAAAGCAGACAGACAAATGTATTGATGCTGAATAACAAAATACATTCTTTATTGAAAATAAATTGAGGACGTTTTTCGTAAAAGCTCCGTGATATGAAATGATAAAAAAATGAATTGATCGGGGAAGACATTTCACACACACGCACAGTCGCAGACACACGCACACACACCGGCACACGGGCCGGACAGCGTGCTGCTTCCACTGCGCTTTCACGTGGAGCCTGATATGCGGCCTGGAGCGGAGGAGCACGTGCAGCGCGCCGTGCACGTGTTCATCCAGACAGCAGGACGCGGAGCCAACCAAGCCGCAAAAATTGCGTTCGCAGGAGAACATTTTTCACTGCTTCTAGATCCGGCCGCGGATGTAACGCTATGGTCCTTCTCGCGAGTGGGTTTGCATCTTGTGTTCACATTCCAGAGTAGCGCCCTCTCCTCTAGCGATTAGTTACAATTAATGCATTTTAATCGACCAACGTCTTGATTGACAATTAATCGTAAGTGGATTCATTGTTGACATCCTAATTCAAATATCAAATAAGTATTTTTTATATAAGAAAGGTTATTTGTTATTTTATTCTTAGAGGTCTAAACTTACAATACATTAATAAATTGTGTAGCTTTGACGTATTAATCTTGCAGCCCTAATGTAAAGAATTCAGTCATGAGACAAACTGTGTCTTTGCACCCAGAACAGAAATTAGATGTGCAAAAGCCTTCAAACAAACAATGTTGCAAGTATTCATTAAATATATCAAATTTGTCCACCATCTTAAAGATATGTTTCATTGTTCCATCATTATTCCTTATCTGTGCACTGACCTGCTGAGAATGATCATCACAGGCAAAGAGCCAGGAGTTCTCCGACACTTTCATTAACACAGGTCAGCTTTTATGAAAATCAGTTAAGTGGACACTCTGATTTGATATCATTACATCTTTTATTATTTCTGGCTTCACTACAGCAACATTTTTATCAGCTACATGTTTAGAACTTAATTAAGAGATAGACGCTGGAAAATATAAATTTGCAGTGATTTAATAAAACTAATAATCGTTTTATAATGTTGTGCTCAGCCAGGCGTGCGCCCTACACCAGCACAGCTCCAACACGGCCCATTTCTCCAGTTATACTCCTGGGCAGCGTGAAATCTGATAAAGTTCTTTCCATCCACGGAAGCTCCTCCCAAGGGCAAAAGAACATCCATAACAAGATTAGGAGTGATCCGCCACATCATAATTTATAGCGAGTGCTGCTGGACTGCAACCTGGTCATCGTCTACAGTAGCTGACACTATCTGTGGCAAGACACATAGGTGAGGAGAACAGGGGTGGTATCTAACATAAAACCCAATGGCTCTATATCGCAATAAAAAACATATCGGATTGTATTTGGATGGCATGAGCATGAAAGTGTTCTACTCATACAAAAATAAGCATTGATGCCATTGCAATTAATAGATGAAAACTAAATATTATAAAGCTTTTGAATGACAAAAGATGTCAAAATGTCACTTATTAACAGACAAATGAAATGTGTTTTTAAGACCATATGAAACACTCAATAGAATAGCAGTGATGCCAGATGCCCATCCAGATGCAATCCTCTTTAACAAGGATTGGGTACAACACAAGAGTATAAGCTTGTGATTCACAGCAGTTGGGACTGCCAGCCTGTATGTTACAATATATTATGTTACAACAAAACATACATAAATTTAGACTGTTTTCTAGATCTAAATATATAACAGCTCATTTCCTTGCCCACCACTGACTTGAAATTGACAATGTTGCCACAAAAATAGTAACAACATGTATAGTCATAAGTATTACTTAAAGGTCCCATGACATGGTACTTCTTGATGCTTTTATATGGTGCCTTAATGGTTCCCTAATACTGTAAATGAATCCTTCTTCAAAATCAAGACATAGGGGCCGTTTAGACGAGGACGATTGCGACTGAATACGACAAAATATTCTATCGGAAGTGTCTTTCGTTTACACGGCAACGGCGCCGTCGGGCTCTGAAACCGCAAAAATCTGAAGACTCCTTCCAGAGTGTGGAGTTTTGAAGACGGCCCGGGTCGCGTCTCCGTCTAAACGGCAAGAAGCGCAAAACATGTTCACGCCGCATACAGCTGACTGGATGCGCCAAGCCGGTAAAAACAATAACAATACGTCGCAGGTGACAGAGGCGAGTTTGGACAAGACCGGGCAGAACCAGTCAGTGGTGGGACAATTTTGAGAATGGATTAGTTGCTGACAGTGCTTGGGTGGAAAACTTCAGAATGACTAAACAAGCTCTTGTTGCATTAAGCGAAGAGCTCCCACCCTACATCGAGGGCGAAACAACCGTGATGAGAGCCCCTGTCGGTGTCCTGAAAAAGGTAGGTGTTTTTATTAGCGGCCTGGCATGCATATTCAATCGAATTCGCCCACTTTTGCGTCTTCGTATAAACAAACATTTCCTGTTGAGAACGCTCGTCTAAACGGGGATAAAAAATTGAAGATGAGACGCCACTTTTGCGTCTTCTGTTTTTATCGTCGCCGTATAAACGTAGCCTCAGTGCATGAGAAAGACACATGTACAGAGTCAGAGTCAGAAAATCTCTCTCTGAACAACTCATTCTGGGTGTTGTTGCTTGAATGCAAATGAGAAGGACAGAGATACGTAGGTTAGAGGAGCGGGTGGGGGGGGCCAAATGCGCCGCTGGTTCCTTGTTTTAGCGGTGCGCTGTGTGCTGGCCCCACTTCTGTGTTTTAAGAGCGGAGGAGGAAAGGAGAGCCTTTTCAATGAAAAAAACATATTTTCACAGAAAATAAAATTAAACCACTGCTGTTTCAGATGTCCAGAGGCTCAGATAAAGGACTTCCGAGCCTAGAAACACTCACACGTGCCTCCAGGCAAATAAAAAAACGCATTTCGCATTGCGTAGCTCATTCGCGGTCCAAACTCTCTGGGCGTGATTTACAGAGACGGTGGGTAGACATCCAGACGGGGGGTGGAGCTGCATTTTTCGATGTGACGTAACATAGTTGCCTTGTTCAGAATCGCCCGTTTAAGCTGTGTTTTTTTCTAACGCAGAAAAGGACTGCAAATGCTCAGTTTAGACATTTCACAAGTTTTAGCCATGGGGGGGGGGGGGGGGGGGCTAAACAGGGTAAGGGAGCTCACATTAACGTTCAAAAACCTCAGAAAGTGAAAATTTCATGCCACGGGACCTTTAACTGTGTAAGTGAAAAGACTCCAGTTAAGTCGTTTTCTGTTCTGCTGTGCATATACATCTTTATAATCCCTATTAAACCTACTAAAACTAAATTTGGTCAACTAAGACATCAACGGGTGAATTGACTAAACAACTAAAGGCCCAAGGCTAGGCTGTTTTGATGTAAAATATGAACATAAAAGCATCTTGGAGCATCTTTTCCATCTGAACAGTTTGGCCTTTTGGTCACCAATGAAGGTGAGCTCAGAGTAATCTGGCACACACAGGGCAGGAAGGAGCAGAGGTTGAATTGGAGGCGACTCAAAGGTGGAGTTGAACAAGTGTCCTTGTGGAGGCCTGCTGTGAAGGCTCATGGGCGTGTCTTTTAAAATGTCTTATTCAGTTGCCTCTTTTCTTCTTCTTCTTTTTCAAAATCACTTTTCTCAAAGTCATATTTCCTACTCCATTTCCTCTGTCCACAGCTTCTGTCCGTCCACCTGATTGTAATGACCTTCACAATCACTGCATCCAATACTCAGTCAGTCATGAGTCAATGCTAGATTGGACATTGCATTATAGAATATTGGAAAGGGGATATTATTGACCAACAACAAATGATTTCTAAAAAAAATCAATCAATCTGACCTTTTCTCAAATCAATGAATAATCAGACGAGGCATATGCAGATGACACTGTGAACTTCAAAAAAAAAAAAAGGGTTGAAATTCAGTTTTCGTATAGTCCATTTTGAACATAGTTGAAGCATTCAGGTTATGATGTTACTCTTTCGGTTCTCTGATCATTTATTACTTACAAAAACACTAATCCATATAAAAATGGATTCAAATGAAGGCTTTCCTTAGGAATTTCATAAACCTTACATCATCCCAGTGGGATATGGTACAAGAAAACCTCTGCATTTCATCTTGAATTAGATCAAATATATTTGTACACACAGAAACATACAAAGACTCAAACCACATCTCAAGGCTGCCTAAATATCTCACTTTTCACTGAGAAGGTATTTCCAAAATCGTGCTTCCTGATTTCTGCCCACTGTGCCTTTAAATTGTGACATTTATTGAAAGTGATCCCATGCCGCTTTTCATTCGCACACGCCATTTTGTCAGACAGTAGTGAAAACATCAATGTTGGCAGCAACTCATTTGCACAAAGATCAATAAGGCAGGTTTCCATCAGGAGAGAGAGGTTTTCAGTCCACGCCCAACTGCTACCTGAAGGGCAATAACAGAAATAGTCTTAAACAAAACACAGAACTTTTAATTAGTATAACCTTGCCACTGACATTTAAAAGTTTCATCATTCAAATGTAGGTGTTTACGTGACAAATTTAAAGCCTAAAATACAAATGCCTCATAATTATTAGCATTGGGACCCTCTTTTTAAGACAGGCAAAATACACTGGATTGATGGTTAGACAACGCACAGTTTTAAATAATCAAATAATCAACTCAAAATAAGAAATACTTTGCATTTACTTATGGAATCTACACCAAGTTTAAAGCTACCATCTGTATGTTTACTGGAGCTGCCAATAATAATGCAGATAGCAGCTAGAGGTGATATGTGAGAATACAACAGGGGCGGGTACTAGTAATTAAACTAAGAAAACTTAAAGCTTATTCTTGAACAATCCATAACTATAAAAAACAATTGGATAATGAATAATTTAGGTTCAGAACAACTTACACAAATTTCCTAATTCTGTATTGTGTAAAACCAACACAAAATAACACAAAATAATAATATTTTTATATTATCGGCCAAAGCTTTCACACTACTTGGAGACTTTGGAGGAGGTACTTAGTGGGTGGCAGTGGTGGGCAATTATTTTCAACATTTTTTTTATTTTGCTGACCAACCCCCATTTTCACTGCCACCGGTGTATGCCCACTGCTCTGTATCTACTTTGTTCTTCAATGTTATTTTCTTCATTGGTAATACATATAGGATTTGGCAGTGTTGTGTAGCCACTTTGATACAAATAAAAAAAAAAATAATTGCTGCACTCTAGCTTGATCTGCAACCATCAATCAGAGATGTGTGGCTCTTTGTTGTAATGACATTCAAAGCAACATAAATTCCCACTGGGCACTGCTGTTTTCAAACATGGGAGTCAGCGGTCTAGTCTATGGGTGTTTCCCAATTGCCAGGATCCTCGGCTTCTGAACCACTTCAGACAGATCCACATTATCAGACCTCCATCAAGTGGTGTTCCAATTCACCCAAAGCCCTCACGCCCTCCGCGCTGTTTGGCTCATTTACCCAGGATGCACCTGTGGATCCTTGGCCACCTTGTAGAGCTTGGACCCACAATGTACTCCAACTTTCATTTTTTATCAACTTTAGTTAAGCAGTAAAATGTATTATAATAAAATATAAGTCATTACACACACACACAAAAAAGTAAATATGTTGCTATTTTAACCACATTGCTGTAGATAACACTATTATCAGATCAAATTAATTCACATAAAGACAAGTGCAATAAATTGAGCAAGATCTCTAAGTAGGGGATGGGGAAAAAAAATTAGAGGAGTGCTGCAAAGTGGTCTTTAGAGGAAGGATCCTGGGAATTGAGAAACACCCTGTGTCTCTCTTGCAGTAGGTGAATGTGGCCCAGGAGATTCAATATACTACTGCATCCAACACATCAGTGTGAGGATGCAAAACAACTTTCTTCAGCTAAACTCAGACAGCACTGATGTCATAGTCTCTGGCCCACAGAAACAAAGAGGAAATGTCAGCAGTCACCTCCAGTCTTCAAGCTTCAAATCAGGTTAGAAATCTCAGCGTAATAATGGATTCAGGCTTGAACTTTAAAGATCCCATGACATGGTACTTCTTGATGCTTTTATATGGTGCCTTAATGGTTCCCTAATACTGTAAATGAATCAAGCCTCAGTGCATGAGAAAGACACATGTACACAGACATGGTCAAAAAATAACTCTCTGAACAACTCATTCTGGGCGTTGTTGCTTGAATGCAAATGAGAAGGACACAGACAGGCCAGAGGAGCGGGTGGGGTGGGGGGGGGTTGGGCAAATGCACCGCTGTTTCCTGGATTAGCGGTGCGCTGCTCCCACTTCCTTGTTTTAAGCGCGGAGGAAGAACGGACAGCCGTTTCAATGAAAAAAACACATTTTCACAGAAAATAAAATTAAACCACTGCTGTTTCAGAGGTCCAGAGGGTCGGATAAAGGACTTCCGAGCCTAGAAACACTCTCACGTGCCTCCAGGCAAATAAAAAAACGCATTTCGCATTGCGTAGCTCGTTCGCAGTCCAAACTCTCTGGGCGTGATTTACAGAGAAACACAGACGGGGGGTGGAACTGCATTTTCCGTGTGACGTCAGAAAGTTTCCTTGTCCAGAATGGCCCGTTTGAGCAGTTTTTTTTCAAACACAAACACATGCTCAGTTTACACATTTCGCAACTTTTAGCCATGGGGGCGGGGGCCTAAACAGGGTAGGGGAGCTCACATTAACGTTCAAAAACCTCAGAAAGTGAAAATTTCATGCCATGGGACCTTTAACAGTCACATCAAATATATAATAATATCTGCAGCTTTTTACCATTTATAAACAAAAGTAAAAATCAACTACCACTACTACTACGTTACTACTGTACTGGCCTGCTCAATGGCCCCTCCAAATGAACTGTCAGACACCTGTAGTACATCCCGGACACTGCTGCTTGGGTCCTGAACCAGGATGTTCTGTGCTCAGGTCTTGGCACTGGCTCCTGTGGCTCAGATAACAGACTTTAAACCAGCTCTGCTTATGTACAAGTCTCTCCATGGCCTAGCATCAATGTACATCTCTGACATGTTAGTGCCATATGAACCATCTCACACTCTGAGGACCTCAGAGACTGGCATCCTCCTGGTGCCCAGAGTCAGGACTAAACATGGGGAGTCAGCATTGCAGTTCTAAAATCTGCAGCAGTCTTACTGAAGATGTTGAGACTGGCCTCTTCTCCAACAAAGTCTAAATTCAGGCTCAAAATAGTTCCGTTTAGCTGTCAAAGATTATAACTATAACAAAAGAACAATATGTCTTCTTTAACACAACTGGGGATACTTGAGACAAAAAAGATTGGGAACCACTGATTTGTTATCCCATTTTGATATGTACAGACTAGGATGTCAACAATTAATCGACTTACAATTAATTGTCGATCCAGACGTTGGCCGAACAAAATGCATTAATTGTAACTAATCGCTAGAGGGCGCTACTCTGGAATGTGAACACGAGATGCGAACCCACTCGCGAGAAAGACCATAGTGTTACATCATGTAACCCTTTCCTCTCTGGATGTTGCCATACAACTCACAGTAGAGCTGGACCTAGGACCATATATTTTTGAAATTATAAAAGCATGTAACTTACATGCTTTTATAATTTCTTGATTGTTCTGGTTTGAGGCCCTGTAATGTTTTATGCTGTGTCCAGGGGCCCTGTGAAATTTATATTTTGTACTGTAACCCTTCACAGATTAAGGGAGAGAAATATTGTTGATGCCTTAGTTCAAAATAAATGTTGAGAATGTCCTAAAAAATAGCCTGGATTCACTGGTTTCATCATAATATGTAGACTAAATAACATTCTGTTATTTAATTTCTTGTTTCTTTTAATTTCAAGATTTCCATGCTGCAAGTGCAACAACTGAGCCAGTCCTCAATTTATTTTCAATAAAGAATGTATTTTGTTATTCAGCATCAATACATTTGTCTGCTTTTTACTAAGGAATAATTAATTGAGGAATATACAATATAATAATACTATGATATATTTTTGACTCAATGCTATGTATACTATAGCTTATATTCTTAAAGGTCCCATGGCATGAAATTTTCACTTTCTGAGGTTTTTGAACGTTAATGTGAGCTCCCCTACCCTGTTTAGCCCCCCCCCATGGTTAAAAGTTGCAAAATGTCTAAACTGAGCATTTGCGATCCTTTTCTGCGTTACAAAAAATCGGAGCTTAAACGGGCGATTTTGAACAAGGCACCTTATTGACGTCAGATCGAAAAAAGAAATGCAAATGCAGTTCCACCCCCGTCTGTCTGTACTCAGCGTCTCTGTAAATCACGCCCAGAGAGTTTGGACTGCGGAGGAGCTACGCAATGCGAAATACGTTTTTTTATTTGCCTGGAGGAACTTGCGAGTGTTTCTAGGCTCGGAAGTCCTTTATCTGAGCCTGTGGATATCTGAAACAGCACTGGTTTGATTTTATTTTCTGTGGAAATGTGTTTATTTTTCAATGGAAGGCTTCTCATCTCTCCTCCCGTGCAAAAACAAGGAAGTGGGTCACAGAGCGGAGCGGAGAGCTTGGCCACGCCCCCACCCCCTACTATAGGCCAGCTCTGTCCTCCTCATTTGCATTCAAGCAACAACGCCTATAATGGAGTGTTCCAGAGTGACATTTATGACTCTCTCATCTTATCTCTCTTGTGTAGATTTTGAAGAAGGATTCATTTACAGTATTAGGGAACCATTAAGGAGCCATATAAAAGCATCAAGAAGTACCATGTCATGGGATCTTTAAAGACCCTATTGAAACACTAAAATTCAGGTAAAAAACACTGCTTATCAGTTAATTGTAAGTCGATCGATAAGTTCAATCAACTATAGATTAATGAATTAATCGATAATTTGCATCCCTAGTACAGACATATTAATGAACCCACATGGCATCAGTGCCATTTCTAAGATCATTCTCCTTTTAGTTTGCACTCCTCTCTGACATTAGCTGCTTCATCGCCTCAAGGAGGATGTACTACTCGACTATTACCTCTGCCTCTGGGGAGAGCTGTGTGCGCCAGGGGTAGAACAGGGAGTGGAGTGGGCCAAAGAGGGCTGAAGTTTAAAATAAATGAAAAACCAGTGGTGTGACTGTAAACGGGCTGTGTGCCTTCCAGCACTCGAGCCAGATAAGACCACGTCAGCAGGAGTTGTTGTCTTGTTCCCTTTCTGAGCACTTTCTCAACAGTCGGCTCGCGTTGACCTTTCAAATTGTCCTCAAGGCTGTTCGGGATCAACTGCCAGATCTGCCCAGGAGAGAGAGCCGCCAGTGAACACAAGAGAGGAGGAATATAAAGGACGAGCGAAAGGAGACCAAGCAGAGGAAACACAGGCAATGATGCATGTCGTGGCTTTTTTTTGGACAATTAACCAATTCATATTCAGTGTCTTAAAGATGTAACTTTTCTGATGGAGGGTTTGTGCTTGTTTGGTTCCATTTGTCTTCATGGTTGCTTTGAAAGCTTTGAATTTGCTTTGAATTTTCCAGTGTGGCATTAAATGTAGCCAACTTTATGGAGACAAGCCACCAGACCAAGTTACAGGTCAGATCTGTGGAGAGGTGACCCTGCTCATAGTATGAATAGCCAGTTTGAAACAGTACTATCTAGTTAAAAGGAATGGTCAAAATATTAACATTTTCAGGAAAGGTCAGTGGGCAAGCTAGATTTGCTTCATTATGTGAATTATGGAACTGTCGTGGACATAGTATTTAAAATGATTGTAAAAAGGTGATAAAGCCATACTGTGGAACATTACATGCATAGAAATATCATCATCATGGATACAAGCAGGTGGGAGACCCTTCAGCAGAAAAGTAACAGTAAATGACTTTAATGACATAAAATCTATGTAGACCTGAGAGGTTTCTTTGCAGAATAGTATTTTTATAAAACCTGGCAGCAACACTTTGGGTGTATTTAAAGATCTTTAAATCTCATAAATTATTTAAGAGAATTTGACATCTTTGCACAAACCGTGCGGTGCTTTGTTTCTCTTCGGTTTCATCAAATGTTGCATCATCACACGCTCATGTTTCGGCTTAATACTTGACATGTCTTACAACGTGACAATATGGTGGAGACCTTTGTTATTTGATGTACAATGTCACAGTTTCTTTTGAGCTCTGAAGAAATACTTTTTGTCTAGTGCTATGAAATATTCTGCATTTCTTTCATGTCACAAATGAGCAAAATTGGAGACATTTTATACTCGTCAAATAAAGCCTATAATTTTGAGGAAAGTCATAGGATTAACTTGCTCATTCTGGTCTAAAATCCTGTCAAACCCAGCGAAATGCCATACCAATTGACTTCACTGATTTGCTCAGTCTAAAGGCTCAAATTGTGCTAATCAGTAAAAATCACCAGCGGCTGAAAAGTTAACAAAGAGTATCACCGCTAGAATCAAGCCAGAAGTTCAAGAGAGGACAAAGAGTTTGAAAAGTAGAAGTACTGCTTTTTTTCCCATCAAATCACTGCCCAGAAATCAGTCAGGGATAGCAGCAGACAAACATTTCCTGTGCCTACATGACCAGCGCTCACACCAGCTGTCCACCCGTCCATAGACACACATAAATGCGTGCATGCACACACACACGCACACACACACACACAGCGGTGGCAGCCATAGCTCTGGCAACAAGAGTCAGTTCAATAGATACTCCCCAGGATCTTTAACATGCGACTCCAATTAGCATCTCATTACTAAGGGATTATCATTGGTTAAAGAAGCCAGAAATGGAAATGAATAAAATTATGACACATCTGAATATGTTTAGGGAAGTAGAAATTAAGAAGCTTCATATATAATGAAATTAGAGCTGTCTACTGGCAAGAACCTGTAGATAGAATTCTAGAAAAGGAACCACATTTAAGAATTATTTAAGAGCAGAAACAGAACCATTACCACTGTATCTCTAAAACCCCACAAAAACAATATTGTAACTTTTGCTTAAAGGGATATGCCACCCCCAGGTCAAATTTGGGCATCTCCCCACAGTCCAGAGACTAAAATAAGTGGTGGAAAGCGTTTTCCTGCTCACCCAGCCATTGTCTGTCGCCACTGACCGCCGCGGTATCTGCAGCTCCTCCGCCTTAGACTGGAGTCTAACGTCGCCAGAGAAAGATTTCGGCCAAAAGGAATTAATTTGCTCGATGCGTTTCCTTTACTTACTTTATGTGTAGTGCGCATTCATATCAAGTGCAAATAAATGTGCAAATCAACACGGAGAGCTTGACTTGGTCATTTTGGGTGGGAACTATTTTCCAGTGCGGAAGAATAAAGCCGAATCACGCACCACGTTGTGCAACAGGGGAACTCCCTTCCCTGTGCGTAACTGGGATTCCCCTGGCAGCGTGCTGCGTAATTCGGCTTTATTCTTCCGCACTGAAAAATAGTTCCCACCCAAAATGACCAAGGCAAGCTCTCCGTGTTGATTTGCACATTTATTTGCACTTGATATGAATGCGCACTACACACAAAGTAATTGGAAAACGCATCGAGCAAATTAATTCCTTTTGGCCGAAATCTTTCTCTGGCGACGTTAGACTCCAGTCTAAGGCGGAGGAGCAGCAGATACCGCGGCGGTCAGTGGCGACAGACTCGGACAATGTCTGGGTGAGCAGGAAAACGCTTTCCACCACTTATTTTAGTCTCTGGACTGTGGGGAGATGCCCAAATTTGACCTGGGGGTGGCATATCCCTTTAAGGGTGAGTACCTTTATTTATTTAACTTGAATGATACCTGGTTTTCGGTACCTGTACATAAAAAGTACCTATTCATTATCTTAAACATTATCTAGACAGGCAAAACAGAGCTCCAATGTTCATTCAGCCCATCCAGGACTCACCAGGCAGCAAAACTGTTTACTGTTAAAATGTTAGAAGTGGAAGAAGTGGAAGAAGTGGAAGAAGTGGAAGAAGTGGAAGAAGTGGAAGAAGAAAGCAGAAGGAAGGAAGGAGGAAGGAAGAAGAAGAAGGAAGGAGAAGAAGGAAGAAGAAGAAAGAAGAAGAAAGAAGGAAAAAAAGAAGAAGGAAGAAGAAGGAAGAAGGAAGAAGAAGAAGGAAGAACGAAGAAGGAAGAAGGAATAAGAAGAAGAATACCTTTATTTATCCCCTTAGGGAAATTATTTCTCTGCATTTGACCCATCCTTTTTCAGGAGCAGTGGGCAGCTCGTATTTCAGGCGCCCGGGGGGGGCACTACCGTGAAGGGTCTTGCCCAAGGACCCACACTGGCTTGCTCATTGCCCGGGAGGGGGGATTCAAACCCAGGTCCCCAGGGTGAAAGTCAAGTGACTTACCAGTTGTGCTAACCAGCTGGTTCAAAACAATATTCTTTCAGTACCAGTTGTACTTTTTTCGGTACTGTACCGATACTGGTACTGTACCTTCAAAACCAGTGGGTATACCCAGAATTTTCAGGATATGCCCCTAACTGTAATATATTTTACAGAAAACAGGTATAAAATAATAAGCTCAGTTAAACCACTTTGAAACTAATCATGAAATAATCTTTAATATGAAGCTCAGTGCATCCACCATGTTCATTTACACTTATAGTCGTAAATACTGTCCATTTAAAATGTGACTCTCCTCTAAATCTTTACTGCTGATCTTGCCATCTGCAGAGTAACATCCGGTGGCTATTTGAAATGCCCTGTGCTCCCAACAGTTTGAGTCCGCAAGAAAAGTGAGCACAAGCCAGCCCCTGGGTGTGTGAGGCTCTTAAGGCCGGTCAGGGGTGTAATCAGCTGTGTGGCCAGATTGTAACCCCCGTCATGAGGAGCAAACCCAATATCCAGGAACCAAAGACCGCTGTGGGCCAAAATAAAATAAAAAAAGGTTAATACCAATGAGGCATGCGTTGGCATTAGTAATGCGGTCAAAGTGCAAAATCACCTGTTCTTTTCTTGGGAATATATGTACCTAAGATCTACAAGATGGAAATTTAATACAGGCGTGTCTAGGGAAATGCAGTTTTAGTCAGTAATACATTGTTTACAAAGTCTTTACATTATGAAGATAGATGGATGATTACTTCTATTGGTTTGAGCAAAATGGTCAAAGCCGCTTGACGTCTCATTTGTGCTTATGAAACAAAATGAGTCTTTGAAGACTGGTTAATTTCCCATTAGGTAAAATGGCTTTCAGTTTTATCAGTCTAGACAAAAATCATTATAAAATATTAGTGCCAGTGGAGATAATTCATTTTTACATGAAACTGATCAAAGGAAGTGATATGGGGATAAAAATGTCCGATTCCTATGATGATGATTATTACAGAAGAAGTGATCACTGGACTTTTAAAAGTACTAATGTATATGAATTGTGATCAAATTGAAATCATGTTCCTGCTAGGAGATAGTGATTGTTTTCATAGCTTACCACCCACCTCTAAAATTGGCTTATCTGTGAAAATGAAAAAACTAGAAATACTTTAAAAAAATATTTCTCTGGTCCAGACGTGTTAAAATGTATAGATTGCAGCCTGGTTTTGAGATGCTAGACGCGGGTGTGCTGTAAGCCTCACAGGGTCAGTAGGCTGAGAAAAAGCACAGAGCTAGTTTGCTGGAGCCTGCCCGACTCCTATTCAGGGCGGGGGGAAATCTATACACCTTTGCCACAGCAACTCTGTAGCACTGCCCACAGCTCCCCATACAGACAAACTTACACAAGAAGAACAAAGTAGAAAGTACAAAGACTATAATTGATGTACAGATCACTATGGTAATTTATTTGTTCATTAGCATTATAGAATTTTAAAAATAAACATTGTGATAACTTGATATCACATTGTGTTGTGTGAACATAATACATAAAGGTGTTATGTTTAGATTACGGTTAACAACATTAATTAATATACTGTCACATACCGGCAAGAAAGAGTTGTGTGGCTGTCAGAAATGTATCAAGTAATGTAATGTATATTGTAAGTACATGTAAGTTGGAATATGTGCTGTAAAAATATAAGACAGAAGACCAGAAACCACAGCTGTAATGACAACTGCATGTGTTAGTAATCTCACAGGCATTTGAGACATTTTCTTATGTCACAATAATAATAATAATTCATTGCATTTATATAGCACCTTTCATGACACCCAAAGCGCTTTACAGTTCATTGTTCATTCACTCCACACTCGGTGGTGGTAAGCTACTTTCTGTAGCCACAGCTGCCCTGGGGCAGACTGACAGAAGCGAGGCTGCCAATCTGCGCCATCGGCGCCTTTGACCACCTCCAACACTCACCACTTTCATACTAGGCAATGTGGGTAAAGTGTCTTGCCTAAGGACACAGCGACAGTTTTTTGCAACTGGCGCCCCACTGTGGCACCTGGAATTCCCAGCGGTCTCCCATCCAAGTACTAACCAGGCCCTGCCTTGCTTAGCTTCTGAGATCTGACGGGATCAGGCTTTGACAGGCAGGTATGGCCACATAATCTAAATCTTAGTTTTAATTACGTATCAACTAAGATAATGATCATGCTTTAACCATTGGACCTATGCTCCCTCACATTCCTGTTCTTCTCTGTACTCCCATGATCTTGTTATTTTTCTTTCATGTGCAGCTTAAGGATGTGTGAGGGCATAAAGGCAGTGTGGGAGCCCTGTTGGACTCATGACTCTTCTTTCCTTCTCAAGGAATTATACAAGAATTTCCATTACACGGGTGAGGGGAGGGAACAGGGTTCACATCTGGCATCTAGTGATAAAACAAAACCAATTAAAATAAACTTGCATATTAACTTTAAAGGCAATATAAAGATACTAAGAAGATAGATAGAAGATAAGATGGATGCTAAATATTATTATTATTTTGAACATTTTTTGGACAAATATAGAGAGCTGACTTAATACAAGTCATAATCGCCCATCTGACACTCCTGACCAGGATCCTGAGCAAAGGGTCCCAGGTGCATGTTGAAAAGTGGAAGAAATGCAGAACTAATTTTGTTACGGAACAATAAATTCGACCAAACCCTAAAAGGACCAAACACTTTTTCCATGAACAAACCAGACCGTGCAAAATATTAAATGAACCTTAAAGGTCCCATGACATACTTCTTGATGCTTTTATATGGCTCCTTAATGGTTCCCTAATACTGTAAATGAATCCTTCTTCAAAATCAAGACTCAGTGCATGAGAAACAGAGATAAGATGAGAAAGAGTAATTTTTCTCTCTCTGAACAGTCCATTATGGGAGTTTTTGCTTGAATGCAAATGAGGAGGACAGAGATGGCCTATAGTAGACGGTGGGGGAGTGGCCAAACTCTCCACTCTCAGCTCTCCGCTCTGATCCATTTCCGCGTTTTTGCGCGGAGAAGAGATGAGAAGCATTCCATTGAAAAATAAACACATTTCCACAGAAAATAAAATTAAACCACTGCTGTTCAAAGGTCCAGAGGCTCAGATAAAGGACTTCCGAGCCTAGAAACACACGGACGTGCCTCCAGGCAAATAAAAAAACGCATTTCGCATTGCCTAGCACAGGGGTCTTCAACGTTTTTCAGGCCAGGGACCCCCAAACAGATGGCGAACTGGGCCAGGGACCCCCTACTATATATACGGCATAGAAATGTGTTTTATATTAAATTGAGCTTAGTGTCATGTATAAACATTGCTACTCTGTTATGGTACATCCAATACAAGGAAATAATACACAGGTTAATACTGTATTTTACAGTATAAAATATAAAATTATATTAAGTGAAATCAAAAGATTTCGCGACCCCCCTGCAGTACCTCCGTGACCCCCATAGGGGTCGTGACCCCCCTGTTGAAGACCTCTGGCCTAGCACATTCGCGGTCCAAACTCTCTGGGCGTGATTTACAGAGACGCTGAGTAGACACAGACGGGGGTGGAGCTGCATTTTTCGAGCTGACGTCAATAAGGTGCCTTGTTGAGAATCGCCCATTTGAGCTGTGTTTTTTTCTAACGCAGAAAAGGACCGCAAATGCTCAGTTTAGACATTTCGCAACTTTTAGCCATGGGGGGGGCCTAAACAGGGTAGGGGAGCTCACATTAATGTTCAAAAACCTCAGAAAGTGAAAATTTCATGCCATGGGATTTTTAAAGTTGCCAGAGGAGTCAGTTGCATAGAACATCTTCTTATTACATGTTTAATTAAATCAAAACTTTAACTTGATAGAAAAGTCTACAAACAGATCAGATATTTCAGTCTGAAATATTATAGTGCATCTGAAAGCTCACAAATTATTATTTCGACAAAATGTAATCGCATGCGTTAAAGTGCTTTTGGTTAAATTTAGCAGTGGGAGACTCCGTGCATATGGCTGTCCTACATTCGACGCCTACAGGGCTTTTGCACAATGCACTGTAAAACTCATCCATTTCGCTTCGCTGCAGCATTCTTTCCTTCAGGGCTTCATTTCTCTGAGCTGTCCCCCCTATGAGTCCCACTATGTCCCCACCATGACAGTACATATACAGAAAACTCAGCTGTTGACAAAGTGTAGTTTTAAGACTTCATCTCCCGTAATCTTTCAAAAATTTCCTTGGTCTAAGCCTTGACCTCTTCTTTGTCCTGCCTCATAGAACGCCCAGGGGGGAGGAGATAAAATAGACCAAATTAATGGGGTCCCATTAATTCATTTCCTGTATGCCTCTCTCTCTTAGAGCTGTGCTAAATTTAACAGCATAGAAATGAGCAGCCTACCTATCCGCTGTGGGTTTCTCCATCTGAAGTATCCAGGAATTGCTCACTGTGCCCCAGGCATTAGAAAGGCAGATGAAATGAAGGAAGGAATAAATAAATAATAGAATAAATTGGACATTCTTCTCCTTGAATGACAATATGAATCATCTTTTCTGATGAAATTTGATTTTTTTTTTTTAGGTTTTTTTTTGGAGTGCCACGTGAAGACAATCAGGAGACTGATTAAATTTCCATTAGCAGCTTGTTATCAATGGCTGATCCCATTAACATGTCAGCATAGTGACGTGCCCCTGCGATAAAGTGATGGACAATATAATGCATGGTCACCTGTCCTGACATGAGGCTAATGAGACACACAGAATGAATGACAGGGTAGACCTGAGTGCCTCACATGGGCCGCTGTGTGGCAGGTAAAGAGTGCTAAGGCATTTACCTACAACAGTGAAAAGACAAGTGAGAGGAGTGTGTTGTGCAAATGGAAAGAGCTGAAAAGTTCTCTTTAGGAGTCATGAGAATTTGGCTGTGCAGTTAATTTTTGTTGAGACTTATTCAGTCATTTCTAATTGGCAGTGATCACCTCTTTTTAATTTAAAAGTCCACAGCCAATCTTCTGTGAGTAAACACATGTGGATTGGTGCAGAGTTCAGAATTAAGAGTAAGAAATCTGACAATGTTTGGCATTAAAAGCCTGTAATGTGTGTTCAATACACTATTTCAATACAGTTTTGTTTTGTTTGTTTTTTCAAAAATAAAATCTTAAAATGCACTGTTCCAAATTATTATGCACAACAGAGTTTCAAACCATGTTACTGTTGTAAAGAACTGAAAATGGTCATTTGTTTATTTTTCAATTAGAAACATTAGCATATTACGGAAATCAAAGTCTATTTCAGTCAAATCATCTTAACAGGTCATTTGAACACAGGAGCCCTTATTTAACAGGACTTTCACAATTCTTCCCTCCACTGAACTTGTGAGTTTGTGCTTGTATTTCTTTGCAGGTCAGAATAGCCTCCCAGAGCTGCTGTTTGGATGTGAACTGCCTCCCGCCCTCATACATCTTTCTCTTAAGGATGCTCCAAAGGTTCTCAATAGGGTTGAGGTCAGGGAAGAATGGGGCCACACCATGAGTTTATCTTCTTTTATGCCCATAGCAGCCAGTGATGCTGAGGTGTTACTTGAAGCATGAGATAGATGAAGCACTGTCATGCATGAAGATGATTTTAGCACGGTTCTTTTTGTACCATGGAAGAAAGTGGTCAGTCACAAACTCCACATACTTTACAGAGGTCATTTTCACACCTTGTCCAGCCCTCTCCCCATGATTCTGGCCCAAAACATGACTCCGCCACCTCCTTGCTGATGTTGCAGCCTTGTTGGGATATGGTGGTCGTCCACCAACCATCCACCACTCCATCCATCTGGACCACCCATGTCTTCATGTATTTCTGCTTGTGAGCTTTGTTTAAGGGTGGCCGAATAGAAGGTTTCTGTATAACTGCAAGCCTCTGGAGGATCCTACACCTTGGTGTTCATGGGACTGCAGAGGCACCACCAGCTTCAAATACCTGTTTGCTGCTTTGTAATGGCATTTTAGAAGAAGAAGAAGAAGAAGAAGTGAACTTTATTGATCTCACACTGGAGAAATTCTTCTCTGCATTTTAACCCATCCTATATATATATACATATATTAGGAGCAGTGGGCAGCACACACATTAGGGCGCCCGGGGACCATCTCCATGATCTTCTTGCTTCGGTTTGGTCAGGACCTAAGCTGGAGTACCTATGGTGCATGTTTTGGGTTGGTGGGGGAAACCGGAGTGCCCGGAGGAAACCCACCCAGACACGGGGAGAACATGCAAACTCCACACAGAAAGGCTCGGGCGACCCGGGGATCGAACCCAGACCATGCATGCAAACTCCACACAGAACACACACGGAAAGGTCTGGGCGACCCGGGGATCGAACCCGGAACCTTCTTGCTGTGAAGCAAGAGCGCTAACCACTCTGCTACCGTGCCGCAGCTGCTCTCTTAATCCAATGTATTTGTCTGGCAGAAACTTTCCTTATTGTGCTTTTATCTGCTACAAATCTCTTAATAGTACAATGATCACACTTAAGTTTTTGTGAAATATTTAAGGTTTTCATACTTTGTCCAAGGTATTCAACTATTTGAATGAAAGTATTTGCTCCCTTTCATTCAATATTTTGTATTTTTATCACACTGCTGATGTCTTTTTATACATTTCGAATGAAATAAAATAAATCTTTAAATAAATTCTTTCCCATATTGCTTAATAATATTCCATCCATCCTCTTTTTCAATTTCTGGGTCATGGGAGCACGTCACAACCTGCCTTGATGCTTCTGTCATGGGGGCTACATGTCTGCAGACACTGGGGGCGAGGTGGGTTAAGTGTCTTGCCCAAGGACACAACGGCAGCACTCATCTGTGGGATTCTGGCCAACCCCTGAATTCATAGGCAAACGCTCTACCAACTGAGCTACTGCCGCCCTGCCTGAAAATGTTGCTCTGCTTAATAATGTGGAACATTCTTTTTAAGTTGTTTTTCTTTAATTGGACGCACCTTCAAACTCATTGTCATAAGTGTGTGAGATGATTTCACTGAGACACAAGACCATCCAGGAGTTTCACTGGAAAACATTTTACCTTTATGACACTTAAACACAATTTGCATAATAATTTGGAACGCGGTGTACAAGACATTTATTTATTTATTTATTTTAAATCAAAACCACAATTGATCAGTAAAAAAATTTTTAAACAGATTTTGTAGATATAAAAATCAAACACACTGCAAGTCTTGGGCTTATGGGATGGACAGTAAATATATGATTACAATAATAACAACAATATGCAATGATAACTACAACTAAACCACATACTGTGTGCACAGCTGCTCACGCCACATGTTTACCAACATGCATCTAAAGCAAACTGTAATTACTGTAATGTATATTAAGAGCAATTACAGAATACATTCACCACATCATCACAGGTACGGTATTTAACTAAACCACTCTTTACTGTCACAAAAGGGTCACAATCCGGGGGCCTGGGTCTGAGATTGTCCTTTCAGAAAGTACTATTAAAATGCAAAATGTAGTGCACATGTACTGTTATAACATATGTTTTTTCTTCATAAATGGCGTAGCACAGTATATGCCCACTAACCCTGATTGCAATGACCCAAATTTGTAAACGTAAAGAAAAAGGACTTTACAACACCGTAGAATGTTAAAGCTGGAGTTCATGTGGGCTATCATTGTGTTACAGAGATATCAACAGCTAAATCCCCATTCTGAGAAGCCTGTTATATCAATTTGTAATATCCTATAGGAGCCATAAGCAACCACAGCACTTAGCTCGCACAAACCTCTACTACTGCGATTAAAACACACTGTCACTGGTGTGAAAGGACAGCAGTGTAAACACAGCACTGAAATGAAAAGCAATTTCACTATCACCAGCTGCTTGCCACAGAAAGAGCCACTGGCCTTTAGACACTCAAAACAACACTGAAATATAACGCTGAAATGTCAATAGGACTCGGAGACATCCTGAAGGGTGCTTTTTAGTAGTCGCCAGCCCTGCTCTGTGGTGCCATCAGACAAAATGTCCACCCACACAGCAGTCCCACAGCACTCCCTAATAAAATCCTCCACTCTCCCCTCCTGCCATGACAAAGCACCTTCCCAGCACCACAGATCTGTTGTATTGCTAACATTTATTTTGTACTGTGGTCTGAATGAGAACAGGAGCTGTGCCACGTGACGCTGACCGGACCACTGTATACAGAGGAGTGAGAGGCTGATTGTGTGTGCAGTGTCAAAGGTGGACTTAGGAGCTGATGGATGGACAGGTGCCAAGACCTGACCAAGACGAGTCCACAGCTCAGAGCAGAGACGATAAATCCAGAGCAGACAGCAATAGGCCTGAGCCATCATAATGACAGCATACAGCCAGAGGGGGCGCTGCTACCATCATCCCACAGATGTAATGTTCCTGTGATTAACTATCAATCCCCTGTTCATCTGAGAAAGCAGCACACATCATTTAGACAGTTTCACAAGTGATAAGAGATAACAAATTTAGAAAGACATGCAAAGCCAAACTGTTCATACTGATTCAGAATACCACTTAACGTCTGATAGGCCAATATAAACTAGGGAAAATTAGATAGGCATTGCTACTGTATTAAACTTTACGCAGACTGTTGCAGTTTGGGGGCCATGATCCATTTCCGTTAGACTTTTCTGTCCTGAGCAGCCCGGTGTGTCATCTCCATCTGAATCAGGAGAAAACAGCCCCATGTACCTGACTGGGACACATTCAAACACTGAAGGACAGCCAAACCAAGCACCAGCACTGTACCACTGTACACCAGCAGCCAGCGCTCGGCAGTCTGAAATATGTCTTTGCATATGCACATGGAACAGTTCAATACTATGCTCTTCTCCAGATATTTTATGCAAATGGAGTGATGCAGGAAAGTGCCATAAGCAGTGCTTAGTGACTGTGGTAGTCACTTGATGAAAAATGCCTGTTGTTTGAAAACAAACACCTGCTGTGCAGCACACTGCTATATGCAGCACATTCCACAGTAGAGTCTCACACTGGAGCCTCATTATGCACTTGTGCTCAAACTGTCCTGTTACACCATCATATTAGAGTGTAGAGTGACACAGATGTTCCGCAACTTATCTCAACGTTTGTCAGCACACGAATGCCACTCGTCTATACCCGCTATGGAAAAATGAAGAAAAAGTGTTTGAATAAATCCTGGCAGAAGAGAGTTTTTCTGTTTTTCTTAACCTCTCATTGATTACCAGCTCCACTCTGCTGCCTTAGACCTTAGAGCAGTGCGAATGTTTTCTGGCCTTTTTGTTGAGCCTGTTTGTGTGACACCCCAGTCCTGACAAGCCCACTAGAGAGAGAGAGAGAGAGAGAGAGAGAGAGAGAGAGAGAGAGAGAGAGAGAGAGAGAGAGAAAGAGGGCTAGAAAGAGGGAATGAGGGAGGGGGGGAGAAAGGGAGGGACAGAGGGGACAGACAGAGAGATGGAGAGAGAGTGTCACGCTGACACGACTGCAACACAGCCAAAAATCTGCACACTCTTGTTTTCAGCCCCAGGTTTGAGCCGTGCACACATGCGGGGGGAGATTAAATGAGACAAATTTGGACTTGGTATAAACTTATGACTCTGTTGTTTCTGTGCTCTTGGCTGCATCTCATTTATTTTGTTTTCTTTCATTTTTTATACAAGATTAAATTGTTTTCTCTCAATCTCTTTCTTTCTGCCTCCTCTATACCTTAGGGGAATTAATTAGAGTGGGTTACAGATGAAACACTAGGCTGTGTCCAGACTTTCCTATATCATGGCAGAGGCATCTCAGACTCTGTAGAGATTGCACTATTGTATTTATTTATTTATGAGAGTGTAAATTACAAACTTCTACTGTTTTCTCTCTTTGCAACCCACAGGCATGTTCCACATTGCAGGATGTTTGCTCTAATAAAGCACCAAATTATCTCCTGAAAATTGTGCTTTCTGTTGTGGACTCTGTTGTGTCAAAACTGTAAAATATATGAAGAAAAGCTGTAGTTTTTAAACATTACTTCAGCAATCATGGGAAGTAATATTACTATTTTAGTGAGTTTGCATTTCAGTCAAAAAACATGTACTTTTAACTTCATAATTAACCCTATCCTCACAAGCTGCATATGGAAGTTATTGGCATCCATTCTCATTACATTTAAAAGGTCACGTCTTCATAGCCATAGATCAAATGAAACTGCTAATCAAAGCAAAAAGCCCCCTGCTAAAACTGCATCTGCTGGCGTATTGGAAAGTGAGGTCATTTATACAGTGAGTTAACAAATATTGTACCTGCTGAAGTCAGTACCATAATGTTGTGTGATATGGAGAAGACGATCACGCATTGGCGCGTGATTGTGGTGGTGGGGGGGTGGGGGGGGCTGTTTTTTGGTCCCATTCCAACCCTGGACTCAAATAAGCTAGGTTAGCATAATAGGCCCTTTAAAACGAGTACATTCCATGAGCTACCAGTAAAATCGTTTTCACCTTATTTTCCAGACCAAATGCTACATGGTGTTCTTTTAAATCATCTCATATAAACCTTTTTCAACATACGATTTGGTGCCGGAGCCCAGACGCCTGTCATTGTCTACGAGGGCTTTTATGTGCACCTCTCACTTAAAAAGGATCAGAAACTGTCAACCGCTGATGTCTGAAAAGCTGCAGCATGGCCATTAGTCGAGTGCCGAGACTGCCGTAGAGTGGTTCAGAAAAATCCCCCAAAACCCACCGAAATCCAGCCAAACCCAGCGATCTAAAAGGAGCCCCGGTCAGCTCAGGGGCCCATTTCAGCTCCGGATCCAGACAGCTCATCAGCCGTCTGTCTGCAGTCCACAATAGGAGCAGATGGAGACAAGGGGGATGACACTAGAGCCAAAGAGTGAAAAGTGGAAAGAATAAAGTTATGAACGATATGAGAGTGAGTTTTATTATTGTAGTTTTACTTTTAATAAATATTCAGCTAAAGATAGTAATTCTTAGGAATCAATGTCTGAAGACATTGTATATATTGAAAATGTTAATTATTTATCTCAGTGTGCTTAATATATGAGAATTATTTTTGGTCAGCTATCCGCTCTTTCTCACTTTATCAGTTTTCAACCAACCAATTCTTTACCCATTTACTATGAGATTTTTGCTCCATGTAATTATTTTAATATTTTGAGTAAAGGGGTTTATTTTGCCATCAGAATATTTCAAAATAGCATGGTTCTAACATTGTTTTCAATAAAACTAACTGAAAACTGTAACCAACATTTTTCTCGTATCACCACCAGATTGTAAAAGTTTTAAATCACAGCCTTTACAATTAGCATGCTGTAAAACAGAATACTTTTCTCTAAATTATCTTATCTCTCTCTCTTTTGTCTAAATGTGCCCATATTTTCAAAATCCTCTTAAACATCTCTGTGATAAATCTTTAAATCAATCCATATTGTGGCTTCACATGTATAGGAAGATGTGGGGGTTAAAATGAAAATATAAAATGTCACATGGGAGCACAAATGGCAGACTTGAAACGTTTATTCAAGATGTATAATTAATTCATTCCGGTCTGTCGCTGAGGTAGAAACGAACATAACTCCAGGATTATATTTATTTAAGCGCGAAGAGAGCAAGAGGCTGCTTCACGTAATCTGTTTTTGATTGCAGTGACGAGACACGGAGCACTTTACCTGACTGAACAAGTTTCCTCACATATGTCACATAACTTTTCTTGGTAAAGTTTTGTAGGTCAACTGTAGATTTCAGCTTTTTGTAAGCACATACTTAACTTAGTCTCACTGAATTTGCATTATGGCTTTGATGTTTTGCAGATACGTAGTACTTGTGGGTGCTCGTGGTTTTTAATGCACTTTCTGAAGCTGTGTGCCTTGAATGATGCGTATCAAGGAAATGGGCTATGCTCTGAAATGTTGACAGAACTGGAAAGATGACCACTTAATCACAGAAACAAGTTTTTGAACGACCAGAAAAATGAACCCTCTTGCTAAAGTAGTTGCGCCAACCACTCTGTGCTACTGTGCCCTATATTTTTCACAAGCATGTTATAATTCACAACATTTCAGATTTTGCCATTACTCAGGAGGGCTTTTAGCACACCACACAAAATAGAACAGATATACAGACTAATAATAAAGGGTTATTCAAACACATGTGAATGAAACAAAACGCAACTCCAGGTATGTTTCTGATGAGGTAACAACATTCTACTAAGACTTAAACCTCACAAGAGTACATTTTGCACAATATAGGACCTTTAAAGTTAATACCAGTGGACTATGGTCATCAATTATAAGCTAACATAAGGACATAACTGAGCATTTTGAATTACTCATTTACAATACAGGTGTGACAGCAACAAAGCTTGAAGCATAAAAATGTTATTTAGGCTACTTGGGTACAAAAACCTAGAAAACACCAAAATACTATGTAGGCCCTCCATACGACATTGTAAGGCACACCTCCAGCTGTTTGAACCTAACCATGAAAAACCTGCTCACAACACAGAGAGGATTTCTGGGGTTTGGTGGTGCAACAGTCTCCCTCCCCAGACAAGTCAGACCAGAAGTGAGCAGAGCTGGAGGAGAGAAGAGAGAGGATGAGAGAGCCAGCAGCCAAGAGCATTAAAGAGGAGGCTTTGAACTGTGGAGCAAGCTAAACCTTTCACACTTAACATGTAAGAGGCAGGAATTACAGCCACGGTTAACCCTGCTAACCTTAACACTAGGGCTGGGTATTGCCATGTACCTCACAATATATACTATACATGGATATCCATTTAAAAAGATGTTTACTAAATCAGTGTTTTGATTAAGTAGAAGAACAAAATAGACTGGAATTTCATGTTCACAGTCCCCTAAGTTTTATAAATAAGTAACCTTTTGATACCAGCATACTCAGCCTTAAAAGGGCCCATATTACGTTATTTTCTGAACTAATGTTGTTTCCTCATCACAAGCATACCTGGAGTTTACACTTTCACTAGAATAATTTGGATTCTACTGAACTAAAGCTAAAACGTAGCTCTTAAGTTGAAAACTACCACTTCATGACATCGCAAGGTGGAACAGAGCATTCTGAGCTTTGGAGATATAGACGGACTAATAATAGAAGGTTATATGAATAAAACAAAAACACTGCTCCGGGTATGTTTTTGAGGACATAATAACATTCTAATATGGTTTAAAGCTCACAAGAGTCAGTTTTGCGTAATATAAGACCTTTAATGCAGTAGCAGGTTAAGAAGTCTCCGCAATTTATAATGAATGAATGAATGAAAATATGCATCTCTGTAACGATACAAGTAATGGCAAGATCTATATTTAGTCAGGAAAAGTACAAATAACATTATAAATATTTAATACAGGGCAGACAGTAATTAAGTAGCATCTATAATATTAATGCCATGTTGTGCAATCCCTGTACATTCACTTTGTCTTTGAAGAGTTCCAGAGCAAGGAGGTTAGACCCGCTAAAACCTGTGGAAACCGGATTAGTCGCAGCCAGGCATCCTAATTAATTGCCGTGATGTTTGGCTAATAAATCTCGGTTATCTGGCCTTCGAATCGTAGCTAGAGAAGATAGCACGTCTCTGACTCAACTACAGCATCTCCTAACAGCTTTCTGTAATCAAGGTGATTCCCTGCTTTATTTGGCCTCTCGTCCAAATGCAATTATAGAATAAAAGGCAATGCACTGGAGAAACTGGAGAGCATTGGTAAAGTGGTTGCATATTAACTCAATGTATTCTGCACCAACATTGGCTTTAGCTGGCACCTCCCGGATTTTCACTAAGGTAATACAATTATAAACATGATTTTTTTTCTAGTGCATTAAGAGTTTGGAGGCAGGGTCCTTTTAAGCCTGATTCTCTTATCAAAATGCTGCAAAAATAACTGATAATAATAAATCTGTGTTATTTTTTTTCAATTAAGGATTGATATAAAGTGAGATGTCTGCTTTTTAAGTCACAATCCATTTGTGTTATCTGTGATATTCAAACCACAACCAAGACATTTACATGCCCATTGACACCTGATATCAATGTGTAACCATGTATTTACTGCAGCACCAATCTCTGAATACATGAGGGAAGAGCCAAACTTACAGGGAAGAATAAAGCAGTAAGAAGGAGACAGATCTTGTATTTCTATGCACATAGCAGTGCATCAGATCTTTCGACAGTGACAGAGCTGCAATTATGTGAACAGAGAGACGCCCTGGCAGCAGTGGTCCCTGTGCCTGCAGGTTAGAAGGAATGAGTGTCTGGCTGATTCTGGAGTGTCACAGACAGCTATCCTCTACAGAGAACCTCAGCCCACATCTGAGCAAAGACAATGTGTGAGAGCATCATTTATAATGCACCGATGTTAGCTCCGGAGTCGCCATGTCATCCTATTCTCACTATCATACAGACAGAGGGTGTGAAGTCAGTGCAGCTACTGTGTGAGTAACTGATGGACTGTAGAGTGCCAGCACAGGTGTGAACAAGATGGATAATACTGATGAAATAAAAATTACATTTAAAAATAGCCTACTTTAATATTCCAAAAGTGGGCTCTCAGATGAATTAGGTTAAGCACTGTGCAAATCCCACAGTTGTTTGTGGGTGAGGCTGGAGGGGCCCCCAGCTGCGCGTCATCATCCGCCACCCCACCACCTCAAAGAGAACACATCAGAGGAGCTCTCGGGCCTCTCCACTGGAGACATGTTCACAAGAAACACTATGAAATCAGCTGCTTCCCACTAGTCATGTTGCAAAATTGGCTATTTTCTTTGTAATGAGCAATATTACAAGAAAATCATAAAAGAATATGAGTTTCTTCTCAAAGGTATGATAACGGTTTTGTGATTGTCCCACCTGGACCACATGGGTCCTTCTGTGGTAACAAGGACATGGCTCATGTAATTTTATTGAATAGTATACTAAATACCCTGTAGTTATTTCCTATAAATATTGAGAGAGAGAGAGAGAGAGAGAGAGAGACAGAGACAGAGACAGAGAGAGAGAGAGAGAGAGAGAGAGAGAGACATAGAAGGGCAGTGTGGTACTCCTGGGTAGAAATGTCTAGATTATTACTATTAAAAGGAAGTTCAAGGTTTAGACAGGTTTCTAATGCACTAATGGCTTTAAAGGGGGTTTACCTTGAGAGTTCTCAATCCTGCCATGTGAAATGTTTCACTGAAAACTCACAATGCTAAAAAAAAAAAATTGGCTAAAAAATATGCTTCACTTTCATTTTGCTGGCATATAGGGACAATATGACAAGAGTGTCTTTATCCAAATACATATTAACTTAATCATACCTGTGTAACTGCAAAAAATTACCCCAGAGAAGAAAATAGAAATACTTGATTTTCTGAAAAAGTACATGTTTTCCAGTTTGCAGAGTTATACCCCATCTTCTGTTCCCAGCAGATGCCAGTGGTGCCTTGGTGTGGCAGAGGCTTGTGGCCCGATATTAATCTTTAAGCAAATGTGTTCTGACAGCTCCTCACAGAGAAGCCCAGCAGTCATTAGCTGTAACAACCTGGGAGTGTTCCTCAGAGGGACAGGCTTTTCACCGCCATTACAGCAACACTCACATCATCACACAATTGTACACTCCGCTCCATCCTCATCTGTTTTTGTTATGCTACGAAAAATCCAGAACAGCCATTTTTCCAGAACAATTGAGCACGAGGCTTCAAGCTGTGTCATCTATACAACTGTGTTTGTGATGGCCACAGCAAAAGGCATTGGTGGGTTTATGCCGTAATTGCAGTCGATATTTGTGAAGGTAGGAAGTGGCGAACAGATTTGATGGGAGCAGTAAAAGGCAGTAATGACAGAGGCACTGAAAGAGGAAAAGAATAGAGTAACCATGCACATGCCATAAAAGCCGGCACCAATGTCCTAAAGAACGTCTCCCATTTCAAAGAACGGTCTAACGTGGACAGACACTCCATCATTCTTGACATTTACAGGAAAATAATGTGCTTCCTTCATGTGTTTTGAGGCACCACAGGTAAAAAGGCACTGAGAAATAACAGAATGTAGTGGTTTGTCTGATGTGCAATATTTGACTTTGATGGATTTGTTTAAGGCTTTTGGCTGTATAAAAGATAGTAAGTAACAACATAAAAATATTAGGTATATTTTGTTAGAATAAATAAACAATTTGAAAACACTTTAAGGTTGCAGTGGAACTTTTGGCACTAACTAAATCAAATGAGATCTGTGGAGAGATCACAGTCACTCAGTCACTCACTCACAATGCGTATTTTTCTACGTATTTTTGGAGCTATAAAACTGCCTTTAATTTAATAAATGTAAGGTATAGCTGTTTAATGTTATACTATAGAACATTCCAGGCAGAGCAATGACCCATAGAAACAAGCAGATGATATAGTGCACTTTTAATATTAATAACTTCTATTCCTTTTTAATATGATTTATATTTCATTTAATTACAATTAATATATATTCCATATTTGTCAAACCCAGTATTTTGATTTTGTTTTTCCCCACTAACTTTTTAAATATTTTTTCGACACAAATCCCTGGTGTTCTTTCTCAGGTGACAGAAGCTAATCCCCAAGATAACCTTTTTCAAATTGCTTTAAAAGAAAGCAAAAAATTCTCGACACCTTCAGCAACAACTTGACAATATATCATGTAAATCATGCGAGTTACTGCCATGTGTCTTTCTTTTCAGTCACCCAAACAGATGTCCTGCTGGTATTTCTTCTGTTTTGGACGGGAGCTTGGAGAGGGGCCATTCATCAGTAAAGGTGTGCGATAGAAGCCGACATAGAATCAGCGGACTGTTAGTGCTCGATTATCTGCACCATTGCCTCATGTTAACTCATTTGCATCACTGACATTAAATGCAGAGAGATCCCCAAGAAGATTTTTAGCTTTTAGGCCATTTAAAAATAAGAAAGCGCTGATCCCAATCTTCTTTCACTGACCTCCTTGTGCATTTAAAACCACTTATTTGAGCACCGTTAACATTCCAGGCAAGCAGCGATGATTTGCAGAGGTGTCTCAGTGATAATGACGGTAAAATAAAAAAGTGAGTTTGAATGTTTACAAAAGTGTTCCACGTTTGAAAGACTTATAAATGTTGTGTTGTTAGGTGCAAGAATGTGATGAAAGCATGTCAATTATAGATCTCTACACTTGAATGAAGGTGAAATATGAAATAAAAGATATTCTAGCTCTTTGAACAAATATTTCTTATATTGTTATTTTAACCTTCATATACAAAGAATGTACAATACGTGACGATAAAAAGACATTCTAACCTTCAGCAGGCTGTCTATAGGCTAATACAGTGGGTACAGAAAGTATTCAGACCCCTTTGTTATATTGCAGCCATTTGCTAAAATCATTTCATTAATTAATTTTTTCTCATGAATGTGCACACAGCACCCCATATTGACAGAAAAACATAGAATTGTTGACATTTTTGCAGTATTCAGACCTTTTGCTGTGACACTCATATATTTAAGTCAGGTGCTGTCCATTTCTTCTGATCCTCCTTGAGATGTTCTACACCTTCACTGGAGGCTGAGTTTGATTAAACTGATTAGGAAAGCCACACACCGGTCTATATAAGACCTTACAGCTTACAGTGCAGGTCAGAGCAAATGAGAATCATGAGGTCAAAGGAACTGCCTGAAGAGCTCAGAGACAGAATTGTGGCAAGGCACAGATCTGGCCAAGGTTACAAAAAATTTCTGCTGCACTTAAGATTCCTAAGAGCAAAGTGGCCTCCATAATCCTTAAATGGAAGACGTTTGGGACAAACAGAACCCTTCCTAGAGCTGGCCGTTTAGCCAAACTGAGCGATCAGGGAAGAAGAGCCTTGGTGAGAGGTAAAGCAGAACCCAAAGATCACTGTGGCTGAGTTCCTGAGATACGGTCGGGAGATGGGAGAAAGTTGTAGAAAGTCAACCATCACTGCAGCCCTCCACCAGTCCGAGCTTTATGGCAGAGTAGCCCGACGGAAGCATCTCCTCAGTGCAAGACACATGAAAGCCCGCATGGAGTTTGCTAAAAAGATTTTGTGGCCTGATGAGGCCAAGATAGAACATTTTGGCCTTAATTCTAAGCGGTATGTGTGGAGAAAACCAAGCACTGCTCATCACCTGTCCAATACAGTCCCAACAGTAAAGCATGGTGGTGGAGCAGCAGGCTGTGGGGGTGTTTTTCAGCTGCAGGGACAGGACGACTGGGTGCAATCGAAGAAAAGATGAATGCGGCCAAGTACAGGGATATCGTGGACGAAAATCTTCTCCAGAGTGCTCAGGACCTCAGACTTGGCCGAAGGTTCACCTTCCAACAAGACTGAACTACTACCTTAAGCACACACCTAAAATAATGAAGGAGTAGCTTCACAACAACTCCGTGACTGTTGAATGGCCCAGCCAGAGCCCTGACTTAAACCCAATTGAGCATCTCTGGAGAGACCTGAAAATGGCTCTCCACCAAAGTTCACCATCCAACCTGAAAGAACTGGAGAGGATCTGAAAGGAGGAATGGCAGAAGATCCCCAAATCCAGGTGTGAAAAACTTGTTGCATCATTCCCAAAAAGACTCATGGCTGCATTAGCTCAAAAGGTGCTTCTACTAAATACACTGGTACCTCACCTTACGGAAGACCCAACAAACGAAAATTCCAAGTTACGAAACGCCTTCACGTTAAATTTTGGTCTCTAATTTCAGTCCTTACCTGTATGGATCCCTTTGAACACATTCACTCAGCTAGACAAAATGCTCTCTAAATTTATATGGCAAAATAAAAGGCCAAGAGTCAGACTAAAATTGTTGTGCTCGGAGAAGGACAGGGGCGGGGTCTCTCTCCCAAACCTCAAATACTACTACTGGGCTGCCCAGTTGACTGCTATAACACACTGGATTTATAATGACCGGGAGGTGGGCTGGGTCCATATAGAACAAAACTCTACCTCAGGAGTTGGCTTGTCTGTGTTGCCATTTCTAAGTGAAATACTCTGGAAAAAACTAAAGATAAAAAATGTGTGGACTAAACACACCTTGCGCATATGGAACTGTGTGAGAAAGAAACTTGGTGGTACAACTTCTCTAACAAGAGCCATGCCCATAGCTGGGAACATAGATTTCCAACCATCTATGTGGGACAGTGGGTTCAAAAGATGGATGAGTAGCGGGCTAAAGACTGTTAATCAGCTCTTTGAGGGCAATCACTTAAAATCTTTCACTCAAATACAGAACCAGTTATCCTTGCCCTCAACAGACCACTTTTGTTATTTACAAATAAGGCACTATATTCAGAATCATGCTGAATGGGAAAAAATTAAAGTAGAACCTACAGGCATTGAGCAATATTTCATAACAATACAAGAGAAACACCTGCCGACCAAGAAACATGTGTCACTAATATACAAGATGTTGATGGGAGATATGGGAGAGGATACATTCGACATCAGAGATAAATGGGAATTGGAGTTAAATGCAATTGTTGAGGATAAGACATGGAGGTATATGTGTGTGGCCAGTCACAAAGGTATCAACAGCAATTTGTGGAAGGAATTTGACTGGAAGACAAAAATTAGATATTTTAGAACCCCTTTAATAATCTCATGCTTCTATAAAAACATACCCCCATTATGTTGGAGAAACTGTGGCATGGTGGCAGACCACTCACATATTTTCTGGGATTGCCCAGCCCTCTGTAACTACTGGTAGGGCATTAAAATAGAAATAGAGAAGATACTATCTTGTAAACTTCCTATGGATCCGGTGATGTTTGTATTGGGAGCAGTACCAGAGAACGCATGTGTAAAAGACCAACAATATGTTCTCCGTATTCTTTTGATGATTGCACGAAAAATGATAACGGTTAATTGGAGGAAACGGTCTCAAAGACAGAATGGATACAAAGACTAAAACAAGTTTATATCATGGAACAGTTAACAGCCAAACTTCAGATGAAGATGGACTTGTTCGTGGAAAGATGGACCCCGGTGACTAAGTACTTGACCAATGGCTAAATGCAATGACCTGTTGTCAAGGATTGTTCTATTGTTCTATATGTTTATTTTTGATGTAAACTTTTCAATAAACTAAAGTTCAAAAAAAAAAAAAAAAAATTTGGTCTCTAGATACGAAAGAAAATTCAAGTTACGAAACGCGAAATCTCAAAAATTCAAATAATGCGCGCTCAGCCACACACATTATACGCTTTTCTCAGACTGGATTTAAACTTTTCTCACATTTGTCTCTCGTTTAAACACTCAAACTTTCATAGATTTTCAACAAAATGTATTAACAGTGAAGCATGGGGGGAAGGGGGAGGGCGGAGAAGACTGCGCGCGGACACGTGTGTGATAGCGCAGCATGACCCGGCGCAGGGCCGCGAGCACGAGACCCGTGCTCAAACCGTGCCTCCTCTAGACCTGGTCTAAACCAGATCTAAACCAGGATTAAACCAGGATTAAACCACCGCGGCTCTTGCCTGCATTCGTCCCGAGGGGAGGCACATCTCCTCCCCTCCTCGCTGCTCGCCTCAGCCGTGACTCGTGAGGTACACCGGCAGAGCTAGCACGAAACCAGGAAATAGACCCGCACGCTGTGGTTTAATCCTGGTTTAGACCTGGTTTAGATCTGGTCTAGAGGAAGCACGGTTTGAGCACGGGTCTCGTGCTCGCAGCCCCGCGCCCCTGCGCTATCACACACGTGTCCGCGCGCACACTTGCTGCTAATAGCAGAGCTAGCACGAAACCAGGAAATAGACCCGCACGCGGCGCTTTAATCCTGGTGTCCAGTCCTGGTTTAGTCCAGGTTTAGTCCTGGTCCAGTCCAGGTATAGACCTTGTTTAGACCTGGTTTAGTCCACGTTTAGTCCTGGGTCTACAGTCTCTTAGCCAATCAGGACGCAGAACACAGTGTTACACTATTAAAAAAAACTTGGAACGGGGCCTTGGAACGAATCAGGCTTTTTCCATTGAAATAGCTACTTAACTTACGAAAAATTCACATTACGAAACCACTTCTGGAACGAATTAATTTCGTAAGGTGAGGTACCACTGTACTGAGCAAAGGTTCTGAATACTTATGACCATGTGACAGTTCAGTTTTATTTTTTTAATGAATGAATCTGCGAAAATGTCAACAATTCTGTGTTTTTCTGTCAATATGGGGTGCTGTGTGTACATTAATGAGAAAAAAAATGAACTTAAATGATTTTAGCAAATGGCTGCAATATAACAGAGTGAAAAAATTTAAGGGGTCTGAATAACACATAATGTATTTTGCTGGAAAGGTTTGTAGCAAGGTAAACAATTTTATCTGTTATTTATGTATTTTTCACCATTGATTTTGTGTTCAGTTTTGAGTTGGTAAATGCTACACTGATTCATTGCATTTAGTTTGATTTCCATTTTAGAATGTCACAACATATCTTTGTACCCTGTAATAAAATGATAGCAGACAATAATCAAATGTGAACTGTGCCTTCCTCCATTCAATCTTAATAAAACAGTCAATAATATTCCTTGCTTTTCTCTCCCGTGATACAGTAATGATCTATATATTAGGGGCAATAAGCTTCTCCCTGAGCGGTAATGGGAAACAACAAAGTTTGTTGAAGGCTTGAAGTGCCAATTATGAGCACTCTGGTTAAAATCACCTGGATGGACAGCATACTAACTAGATGGACACACTGGGGATTAGGGACAAGCTGTCACTCAATAATCCTTCAAATATAGCTCCCACTATATGCATTATTTAGACGGACTTATACAACATATTTCACATTCTTCTTCCAGGAACTAGCCTTATTCTCATTTTACACTGTATGCAGTGGGTGAAGTCCGAAAGAATATCTCACTACATGGGCCAAATTATGTGAACAGCAGCTAACACATCTGCACAGACTTGAGAACCCCACGAGACCTGCTTTAATATATTACTTATTGTATACAATTCCAATAGCCATCCATCTGCGGATCGCCATTCTGCTTGCATCAGGCCTTTTGTGTTCATTATCATTTCAGTTAACGCGATTTAATGCAAATGACTGCGCCTGATAGCGGAGCCTTTACATATCAATTACACACAGGGCGTTGTGGACGACATTACACATTAGACAAACTGATTTCAACTGCACCTGTGATACAAGTGCAAGAATGTAGGGATGAACTACATGGGAAAAATATCAAATTGTGATTGCATGTAAATCCAGAATGATATTTCTGATATTTTTATACAGATCAATATTAGTCTGGTCCCCACTCCTTCTGCCGAATCTCAAGGCTGACCAAATGTGATAGTGGAGGAGATTTTTTTTATTATTATTTTTTTCCTCAGAGCACATGTGAAACGAAGGAGCTCAATAGTCACGATCAATTACGAATGAAGTAAAATTGATCTCACCTCAGATTTACAGTGCTTCACTCACTGATTATGCAGAAATCCGCTATGTTTTTTATCCCCCTGTGAGATATATATATACATACATACATATATATATATACATACATACATATATATATATATATATATATATACATATATATACATACATACATATATATATATACATACATACATATATATATATATACATACATACATACATATATATATATATATACATATATATATATATATATATACATACATATATACATATATATATATATATATATATATATTGATTGATTGATTTATTTATTGATTTATTTTTTCCCCAATACAGACACGACCATGCAACTCCCTGATTGGCTAATCCACCTGTCAATCACAACCTTTTGAAAACAGGGCGATTCACTGTTGACCAGACTCACACACATTCGTAGTATGTATTGAAGAAGTGTGTATTCTGGGTACCCGGCAAGAACTGTGATATTTCATTGTGATTGAGATTAGAGTTGACAATTGTTTCAATTATAGGATTCTGTTTAAAATTCACACCTGACAAATTGTCAATTCACAATTGACAAAAAGAATCCCATTTCAGGATGAGTTTGTATAGATCTAAACTAAACTACAGAGTTGGCAGGGTTTTTTTACAGAATAAGAAGGATATTTTGTAGTTTGTGGAAGTGGTTGTGGAGGAGAATTTGAAAATTGCTGCCTTTGTGATTTGCTAATTGCGTCCATTCAAATTGTGACTTTGATTCTGTTGCGATTAATCTTGCAGCCCTATTATACATAAGAAAGTGCTTAAACTCTTACAAAGGAGGAGTGAAATGTTACTTTATTGTTTCAAGGGGCGTCTTGGCATTTCGCTGTCTCTCCAAAAGCAGCAGATGGAGCGTCAAGAGCATCTAATACGTCTTGAAATCAATGTTATTCTCGCAAATGGAGATAAAATAGCCTACACTCTAAAACCCCTCCTCACGAGCGAGATTGCCACCCACCACTTGCACAAAGAGAAATACACTCAAATCATTAAACCAAGCAGCACACGATCAATGGGAGCATACAGACACAGGCTTATGGCATTCAAAAAGGGTATTCACTTTTCCCATTTTCAAGCTCTTTTCACCCTGATCATTGCAGAAGGAAACTTGCTTAAAATACACAGAGTGCCTTCGCTCCATCACCCACCTAATATGCATATGGAGCACAAAGCACCGTTCACAGTTGTGTTTTTTTTTATAACTTCTCTTTATTCGTCTGTCAAGAGTTTACGAGATGCTTTACTCAGACTGAGCTACTTTATGAATCCTTGGTGGAGAGCGTGGTTGCCCCAGTGGGAGCACTAAAATATGAACCAGGGTCTCGGGGGGAGGCAGATGATCGTGGCTTCATGGCAGTAGCAGCACGTTTTATTTCCCATAGAAAAGCAGTCAAGCTCACAATAGAAATAAAGCCTGTGGAGGAGAATAGCGGCGCTGAAAAGAAGAGTCAGCAACTTAGAAATAATATGAGAGAGAGAGAGAGAGAGCTTGGAGTGAAATGAGTGTTTAAAACACAATTAACTGCAAGGATTCTATAGTGCTTTATTCAAGGGATATTAGGTTTTATACAGTTTGGCTTTACCTATGCATTTAAGCAAGACAATAAAATGCAGACATTGTAGATTGTTTTCAGTTGTCTTTGGAAACTCTGGCTTCCTATCCAATAATATTTAAGTGTTAAGTGATTCTATACTGCTCAGATTCTTAGTAAATTTTTAACTCGAGTGGGAAAGAACTCATAACAAGATTTTTAGGTCAATTGGATTTTGAAAAAAAAAAAGAAAACAAAATCCAGATGAGCTAATAATATTGTTGGGTGAATTTCAAAATTCTCTAAATTGTCTGCAGTGAATGAATCTGAGTGTATACCTAACGGCCATATAAGGGGACAGACTTCTGTAAACTTAAACCAAAAATTACAATAGTATCATATCAATTTTGCTTTCCTCAGGTTGTTTCTTGACTGAATAAAATAGCTTATCCTGTTCCCATTGTGTGCACGCATTCATAACTATAAATAAGAGCAGTCTGATAAGAGAGATTTAGTGCATATAACTCACGGAGCTCATAGTAAAGTGAGCTGGACCCTGAAGCAGCAAATACATGTCAGAATTTACTGGAGCTTTATTGGGCAGATAGACACTCCCCCCTGAGCCAGAGCAGGGCACCCCCATGCCATCAATCACTATTCTCTCTGTGTTTTTCCACATAATTTGCTTAGAAAATTAGCCTGGATTATCCTGGATAGCATTTTAATGGTTGACATTCCTATATCATGGTAACTGGTCTTATATTTATATATATTGCTTTTCCACCTTCATGGCATTCAAAGCGCTTTACATGAAGGAGCCACACATTACATACACCAGTGTACGCAAGATTCGAACCGCCAACCTTCAGATCAGTAGACAAACACTCCAACCAACTTACTGCCCAAATGCCAAGTTGCTGTTGCCCCATTTGTATTAAATCACTTCTCACTCTGGCCTTTTTTATTGACTAAATTCTAATAATAACAGGAAGGCAATTAAACTACTGTCAACAAAATAGCTATATAATGGTCCATATTGGCTGATAGAGGAATACTCATAAATGGGCACAAGAAACTGCATGTCACATCTGACCTTCATCTGTTTTTTGTTGCTCTGAAGTCACGGTCCATATAGAGGCGTAAAATATAGGGAATGCGTGGACATGATGTTAAGAGCAAAGGCTAAAGCAGCCACTCAGCCTCCCCCTGCGCAAAGTACATGGGCAAAGAGAGCCATTTTCATCCTAGACTCAATATTCACCCTACAGAGAGGAACGAGGAAAAGAAAGATCTGGAAAAAGAATGGAAAGAGCAAGAACAAGAAAAAAACCCAATGCACTAAAAAGACAGGCTTCCAAAACGTATGTGGCTATAACAGAAATACTACTACCTAAAAGTATGTACACAACAAATACAGTGGTACCTCACCTTACGAATGACCCAACAAACGAAAATTTCAAGTTACGAAACGCCTTCACGTCAAATTTTGGTCTCTAGATACGAATGAAATTTCAAGTTACGAAACGCGAAATCTCCAATCCAATCCAACTTTATTTATAAAGCACTTTAAAAACAACAAATCTCAAAAATTCAATTAATCCGCGCTCAGATGCACGCCCCGAAACGTAAATACACTTTATCAACACACACGGGGTTAGGTTCCAGAGGTGGCCCGCGGTGGGAGAGGTTCGCGAGGTAGGACAACTTTGTATTTGGCAATTGTTCTACATGTTTTAGGGCTGTAAATGCCTCACCACACATTCTACACTTTTTTCTCGCATTTCTCTCTCGTTTAAACACTCGAACTTTCATAGATTTTCAATGGAATGTGTTGGGGGGGACACGGCTCAATATAGCACCGCTGAACGTGCGATGGGAGCGGAGATACAACAACACAGTAGGGTAAAACTCACCTGTCTCACGACGGTCTAAACTCCGCTCACGTTCCCTTAGTGAATTGGTGAATTCTGCTTCACAATGATAGGAAGAGCCGACATCGAAGGATCAAAACGTCCATACGGCGCAAGGGGCTACACCGGGGCTGCGGGATTGAGCTGCGGCGCCGCGTGCCTCCTCCTCGGGCTCGGCCCACACTGTGAGCTGTGAGCCGCGCTCTGGAAGTCAGAGAGAACCAGAGCCCACCCCGAGCGAGACCCCGTGGTCTTGCCCGCCGATAGAGCGGCCTGTTAGCTCACAGTGTCAGCCCCCCGGCTCTGGAGGTCAGATAGAAGCAGAGCTCGCCCCGCTCTTATTCCCGCTGAAAGAGCGTCTTTCTCGGCCTCTTAAAGGTGCGCAGACACGAGCACCGCGCTCCTCCAACGGCACTGCCATGTTATAATAATAACAGGTCCAATCCAGGTTTAGTTCTGGCCAGACCTGGTTTATTCCACGTTCTTTTAGTCCTGGTCTAGTCTCTTAGCCCGTCAGGAACACAACGTTACACTATAAAAAAAAATGTTACACTATTAAAAAAAAAAACTTGGAACGGATCAGGCTTTTTCCATTGAAATAGCTACTCAACTTACGAATTTTTCACGTTACGAAACCACTTCTGGAACGAATTAATTTCGTAAGGTGAGGTACCACTGTATTAATATTAGTTCAATACTCAAGAGCTGGAGATGGGTGCCCAAGAGCAGAACCAGGGTCGCCCACTGCTCTTGACAGACTGACAAGCTTAGAACGGGTCAAGAAGACTAAGGGCCTTTGTTTTCCATTTTATTTTTGACTAAATACAAATAAATATGGCCTTCATATTGGCTGCAAACATTAAACCCCCTGATCATCCACAATTAGAAACAATTTTAATTGTCTGAATTTTTTATTTAGTTTTTAAAAAGTCAACAAGAAGTTCCTTTTACCCTTGGCCAACAACAGAATATTGCATAGAAAATGTTCAGATACATAGAGGCTAGCGAATGCTGGTCTGAACATGTGAAAGTTGTGAATATATTGGTATTGTACTGTGTGTGTGTGTGTGTGTGTGTTTGTGTTTGTGTGTGTGTGTGTGTGTGTGTGTGTGTGTGTGCGTGTGTGTTAAATATAGCTGCAGATGCTGTGAGTTGAGATGAGAAAAAAGTGTCACAAAGGGAGAGTAAAAAGTTTGAAGAAAGCAGAACTGTCAAATGGAGCCAATTAGCTGAGTGCACAGGGCTAATTTACACTGCAAGATGCTCATTGTGCTATTCAACCACAATAGCCTTTTTACATGCTGTGCCATTATGCTCAAAGTGACAAGGTCTGACTTCTCACCTGTGCTAAAACGAATCATTTCCACTGTTGTTGTCAATATAATATAACTTTATATTTTACATTATACATCTTTTAAGGCTGTAAACGCCTTAAAACACTGGAATTAACGTTTTCTCACATTTCTCTCTCGTTTAAACGCTCAAACTTTCGTAGATTTTCAACAATATGTATTAATAGTGAAGCACGGGGGCTGCGAGGGGAGCGGAGACATGAGTCACTGGATCCGCAGGAAGCACCGTGCTCATCCAACGGCACTGCCACATCCTGGGACGCGACGCGCACCAACCCCTTGGAGAAGTGCGCGTGGTCAAATCCGTGATAGAGCAGCACGACCGGCGCAAGGCTGAGGCTGCGAGCACGAGATCGAACCGCAGCGCCAGGACCATGCCTCCCCCTCAGGACCGCGTCCTCGAAGCCCGAGCCACAAACCGAACACGCACAAACAAACGCAAGAGCCACACAAAACCAGCAAAGAGCCGCACGGGGTGATTTAATCCTGGTTTAGACCTGGTCTAGTCCTGGTTTAGTCCAGGTCTAGACCTGGTCCAGTCCTGGTTTAGTCCAGGACCAGTTCAGGTTTAGACCTGGTTTAGACCTTATACCTGCAAACTTATGAGGGTTGAAAAAGGGGACAAACTACCGGTA